>JAQQPU010000077.1:0-15324 GCA_029168905.1 Artemia sp. Kazakhstan ARC1039 | reverse complement strand
CCACTGATCTTGATAAAAAATCACACCGTAAATGCAGACTGGCCTGGAAGTATTTTCAAAAACATTCCTAAAAAAAGCCACTGATCTTGATAAAAAGGAAGCTTTTGTAACAATTAATATATTTTTAAAAGAGGTAACCACAAGGAAAGAATAAGGAAAGAATTTCTTCCTTAACTTAATGACAAGACATTTTTTTGCAGACTGGCCTGGAAGTATTTTCAAAAACACCTCTAAAAAAAGGGTCATTGATCTTGATAAAAAAGGAAACTTTTGTAACAATTAATACATTAAAAAATCAACATTTTATTCTAATCCCAAATTACCGATCGAAAAGCTAAGCACTTTTTTCAAAAAAACATCTAAAAGACCCATTGATCCCGATAAAAAAATCACACCGTAAATTTCAACCTATAAGAGAATTAGAGGTTTTTTTTTCAGCTCCTAAAAACAACAGGCTTCTAAGTGTATAAGTACCCCTTAGTTCTAGTGTAAGGAAAGAATTTCTTCCTTAACTTAATGACAATTTCTTTTTAATAATGAGAATATTTTTTACTCACCAAAAAATGCATAGAATTATCCATTTTTCTATGTAATTACAAAAAATGCTATCTCGAGTATAAACGATTCGAAACTGATGGAGAATCAAATATGGAACCTAAATATATACAAAAATAATTGCATAACTATGAAACAAGACGTGCTGGTTTTTTGAGCTTATCACCAAAAAGGCAGTGAACTTTGAAATCGCGTCATTCCCCTGGCAAAGAGTGTGTTGACCTGTAACTACTAGAAAAAACCTGTTTGGTACGGGGGCGTTGTAGAATTCAAAAGATACACCCTACTAACCAATACTAAATGTTAACATTGGGTAAAGTTCATAACTTTCAGCCCTCCTCCCGGGAACTTCGGGGGATTAAGTCATCCTAAAAGACATACTTATAATATTTTCGAACATGCTGAACAAAATGGCTATCTCAAAATTTTGATCAGGTGACTTTGGGAAAAAATGAGCGTGAGAGGGGGCCTAGTTGCCCTCCATTTTTTGGTCACTTAAAAGGGGCACTATAACTTTTAATTTCCATTCCAATGAGCCCTCCCACGATATTCTAGGACCACTCGGTCGATACGATCACCCCTGGGAAAAAAAAAACAAATAAACACGCACCCGTGATCTTTCTTCTGGCAAAAAATGTAAAATTCCACATTTTTGTAGATAGGAGCTTGAAACCTCTACAGTAGGGTTCTCTGATACGCAGAGTATGATGGTGTGATTTTCATTAAGGTTTTATAACTTTTAGGGGGTCTTTCCCACTTTTTTCGAACATCAGCCAAATTTTCTCAGGCGCGTAACTTTTGATGGGTAAGATTAAACTTGATGAAACTTATATGTTTGAAATCAGCATTAAAATCTGATTCTTTTGATGTATCTATTTGTATCAAAATACCGTTTTCTAGAGTTTCGGTTACCATTGAGCCGGGTCCCAATAACCAATACTATATGTTAACATTGGGTAAAGTTCATAACTTTCAGCCCTCCCCCTGGGGGCTTTGAGGGATTAAGTAATCCTAAAAGGCATAGTTATAATATTTTCGACCATGCTGAACAAAATGGCTATCTCAAAATTTTATCGGGTGACTTTGGGAAAAAAATGAGCATGGGAGGGGGCCTAGTTGCCCTCCATTTTTTTGGTCACTTGAAAAGGGCACTAGAACTTTTAATTTCCATTCCAATGAGCCCTCCCACGATATTCTAGGACCACTTGGTCGATACGATCACCCCTGGGGAAAAGAAAAAAAAAACCAAAAACAAAAAAACAAATAAACACGCATCCGTGATCTTTCTTCTGGCAAAAAATGGAAAATTCCACATTTTTGAAGATAGGAGCTTGAAACCTCTACAGTAGGGTTCTCTGATACGCTGAATATGATGGTGTGATTTTCATTAAGGTTCTATAACCTTTAGGTGGTCTTTCCCCCTTTTTTCGAAAGTCAGCCAAATTTTCTCAGGCGCGTAACTTTTGATAGGTAAGATTAAACTTGATGAAACTTATATATTTGAAATCAGAATTAAAATCTGATTGATGTAATCTTTTGATGTATCTATTGGTATCAAAATTCCGTTTTTTAGAGTTTCGGTTACCATTGAGCCGGGTCGCTCCTTACTTACAGTTCGTTACCACGAACTGTTTGATAAATATAATCCGACAAGAAAAAGAACTTAGGGCATGTATGTTATGATACTAAAAACAACTAGTTTTTTTGCCAAGGTTACCTTGTGAAGAAACACCTAAGTTCTTCTTTCATACAAAAATAAATAATAAATTCAAATTTCATTAGGACACAACAAATTCTATTCAGTTCTCTAGTCAAGAATTCAGTTCTGAATGGTCCAACACGAAAACTGGACTATTCAGAGAAGGGCTGCCATTGAGTAAAAAATTTGGACAATCCAGGACTGACAAAAACAATACAATTTTTGACGTAAAAATGTAACGTATGAACAAAATACTGCACATGTTGCACTTTTCTTGTTCAATGCAGCTAAATTCTTGTTTGTTTGTTTTTTAAAGTTAATTAGCACACAGATGCAGCTGAGCTTATATTTTCTTTTAAGATGTCTGTGTTTTAGGAATATTAACAAAAAAACTTATATTGTTTGATTTGTTTGAACAACCCAGGATGATCTATCAGTTACTTACAAGATAATTTGCTCACTACAGGTTACGTTCCAAATTGAACATTTGGGAAAAGTGACTGATTTTACTTAAATTTGGATATTGCTGTGGCTGGCCTTAGTGTGCAAACAAATGGACTAGTCCAGCGAGAGAGGTCTTAAAAAAGAAGAGGCTAATATAACCTAAGATGTGGGATGCCAAAGTAGGCTAGGCACTAGACAGCTGTGAAAAACTCACCAGCCTAGGTCAGAGGCTGCAAACACGGGACCACAATATTAAGTCTGCAGGGATGAGTCGGACAAGGTATATGTAGGCTACCTTAATTAAGAAAATCTCACTTTATCGCCATCTATAATTTTCCTTTTTGGCCATAATTGGCTCTGAAAACTTAGACAGAACTCATAGATACTGAAATCTAAATTGATTCAAACCTAGGCGGTACTATTTTAATGTTTTAACACTGCTGCAAAACCTGAATCCAAATGTTTCCGCTTATTTTTATGTTAATGAGTAATAACCTGTTTATTATGGTGAAGAAATGAACGAGAACGTCAAATTTTTAGTTTGGTTCAGTTGTTGTTTTTTTTTTTTTAATTTGATTTAAGGGAATGGCTCTTTATTTTTTTTTCTATTTTGATTAATTTTAAGGTTTGGGTTTTTATGTTACGATTTTTATTATGGCCTATTAATTATTATCATTTTTTGTATGAAGGAGGGTCTGCTACTTTCTTGAACAGATTTTTTAAAATAATATTTCTTTTAATAAATAAAACCCACCGCCACTCCTCTCAGTGACAGGATTTAATCTAAAAAAGATTAAATAGCAGCTGAACCGGATAATGAAAGGCATCTTCCCACCACAGGAAGCCCTTTTCACAGTGGTCTTTCTTACAATTTCAAATCTTTTCCAAATGGTGGCCCGTCATGTCTCCTACACTAAAAAAGAGAAATCTCTTTATTCTCAAAAAGGAGAATAATAAAAAAAATAATCATTTAAGAAAAACTAATCATCATTAGATAATAAAAATAAAACAAATAAAAATCTAGATCAGTCTTGATCTAGAGCGTGTGGTGTAAAGAACTCTTTTTTGGATAAAACCCTGTTTTACATTGTGAGTAATATCCCAGTTGACATTTATTTGAAGATTTTTTATAATCGGCTTATCTATGGTTTATTTATTTTGACCGCTGTGATTTCCCCTGGGAGCAATTATTTTAACTCAGTGTTGCCGATTGGAGGTTGTCAACAGAAGATTTTATTAGGCAAATCTTATAGTCAAATTCCAACCTTCTCTTAAGGTGCGTCGACAGTACCGTGTTGTTTTCGGGATGTCGACGGAAATGGAGGCATTCTTGAATGCTGTGTTGAACTTCGTGAGCCATAGTACGGAAAGAGGAGAAAAACTGGAGGGAATAGTTGATATAGGCGTCGGATTTCTCACACCAGTAGAAATCATGAAAGCCAAAGAATCGCTCCATCAACTAATGCAGTTTACAACACACTTTAAAATTCACACAAAAGATAAAGAGAATCTTACGGATTCAACAAGCTCACGCCAAGAAGGCCAAATTGCCGACCTTTGTTATTGATTCTCCCTACTCAGTCCTAGCTACTAGTGAAGCTACTGTAGCAACCGTGGCTACTAAGGTATAATAAATTGTCTCGAGTTATCAAGAACCATTTTGCTATTAATGCCAACAAACCCATCGAATGGCCAAGCGCTTCAAATCAGCCTGATAAGCCCTCCTATCTTCCTGAAAAATCAGTCCAAGTCACTTGATACCCCGAGTGCTAAGAAGAGATTCGTTGATTCGGTATGTGCGGATACTAGTGACATATCTGAATTACGAAAAGTCAAATCGGACTGGAAACTAGTATTTCGTTCGAAAGACACAGCTGAAACCATTGTTCAGTCAATCAATACCAACCAGCCGCCGATTTCTGCTGCCATAAAGAGCCCTAACTAAATTGGTGTAGTCAAACGAGTTCCCTCTGACGTATCAACGGATGAGCTAACTGCACTGATCACCAGAGCTACGAAATTTGAACAGTTTGGCAGTCCCCGTACGTTTAAGGTATTTTTCAGCTGTCGATCGGATTTGGATAAATTTCTTAAGGACTCGGTGAAATCTATTGCGAAAAACTGCCCACTGAAGAATTCCGTTTCTTACCCCGTCGCTGTTACTCGTGCCACAACCAAGGTCACCTAGCTGCCGATCGCACCAATAGCCCTCTCTGCTCCAGATGTGGCGCGTCTGACCACGTCTTCACAAAGAACGATGCAGAAAAGTTTACTCGTGCTATGTTTTGCGTTTCGTGCAAGAAAGCGGGTCATACCTGCTATACTATACTATATACTATATATATATACTATAGCGTAAAGTGTCCGGAAAACCAGCAAAAGGCACCTCACTAACATGCTGAATAACGAAATCTCTGACATTTCACTACTCTCTTGGAATATAAACGGAAATTTTTCCGAGCGGTCTCTTGTGGCTGACCAGTTTGTGAATAGATATAATGGGATATGCCTGCAAGAACATTACATCACAGAAGCTGGCCTAAACCTACTAAATCTCTGTCCGTCCTACTCTGTGTTCTCCGTGCCTGCAAAACGTTCATCTCACGGGGACGGCCGTCTGACGGTATTGCCACATTGGTTAGCAATCGTCTCGCGCGCGAAGTATACGATATCAGTGACAATTTTCTTGCAATTAGACTAGAAAACCTGCTAGTTATAAATGTGTACCTTCCAACTGATTACCGTGACGAAAAATCTGATAGTGCTTTTGCTATAAGTGCTGCCAAACTAGCCCGTTGCCTTAAGAAAGCCGGGCGCGAGTCCGTGGAGTGAATAATCATGGGTGACTTTAACTGTAATTTAGAAGTTGATATTAGTTCCCAAAACAGTCGGTGTGGCATTCTAATAGGGATACTTGAGAACCGCTTTACTATTCACCGGAAAAACCAGGAATTTTCGTATATCCACCAATCTGGTTCT
Organism: Artemia sp. Kazakhstan ARC1039; assembly: GCA_029168905.1. Taxonomy (NCBI): domain Eukaryota; kingdom Metazoa; phylum Arthropoda; class Branchiopoda; order Anostraca; family Artemiidae; genus Artemia; species Artemia sp. Kazakhstan ARC1039. The sequence continues at coordinate 9,647 of JAQQPU010000077.1, read as the reverse complement.
ACGTCCAATCTAGACATATTGTTAGCTCTAGTTCTTTGCCAGTACGTGAGGTTCTTGTCCTTCCAAATAGTTTCACTTCGAATCATTTCCCAGTTCAGAGTATTATCAGTTGGCCTACTTCATTTTCTGCTGCGAATAATTCGTCGGCATTCATTCAGAGGTTGTATGAGGTTCCGGTTTGGCGTAAAATTGAAAAAAAAGTTTCAAGATTCTTGTGATCTTGTTCTGTCAAAATTCGCGTACCATTTGACCTACTTATAAAGTTCTCTCATCGAGATGAAAGAAATGCGCGGCTACGTCTTAATATTTATTACGCCAAACTGGCCCATGCTCTTCTGTTTGCCGAATCTCAGGGAGTGCCCAAGTCTCGTGTCAAACAAGGAACTCAAGAAAAGGGATGGTCTTCTGAACGTTTGTTACAATTATCATGCGACCGAGCTACATTCTGGCACGGGATATGGAAAGAATGTGGTAGACCACGCTCAGGAGTAGCTAAAGAGATCAGAGTTGAATCTAAGCGTAGGTTTGTGAAGGAACTTGCTCGTCACCGCGCACAGTTGAAATCTGAGCTTTCTGAAAAAGAAATAAAAATCCAAATATATTATGGAAAATGTTTTATAAGAAGGAGTCAGCGGGTCCTAAGTCAGATATCCCATCTTTAACATGCATAAACTATTACCTTAATGAGTTTTCAGCCCCAAAACAGGATCTTAACATTTCTGTTCAAGAAAGCTTTCATCCTTCCTCTCATTAATTCAAGATACAGATTTGCTAGTTACTTAATCACAGGTGGCGTCCGCAATCCGACGGTTGAAAAGAAGAAGTCGGTTGGCATTGACCCGGTATCCCTCCTTCACCTTAGCCATTGTATCCCGACTTTCATGGGACACCTAACTCTTCTCTTTCAGATGATCGTCACCACTGGATTCGTACCATCGGCATTCAGTACTGGGTCACTTAGGCCAGTCCAGAAAAAAGGAAGAAGTACTTCAGAATGTGCTTCGTTCAGACCGATCACAGTGGCACCAACGTATTGCAAAGTCTTCGAACTTTTGGTCATTGATGAAATCCAGGAAAAATGCTGGACTCCCCCTTCTCAGTTTGGGTTCCAGAAGGGTATTGATTCCGGCGACGCCATTTCTGCTTTGGCTTCAGTCTTGATTGACACCTATGAATCGAAGAAGTCTATTGTCATAGGTCTACATGACGTCCGACGTACCTACGACTCTCTTCTCCATGACCAACTCATTCTGGATGTGGGAAAAAGGGGTGTACAGAAGAACATTTTACTACCCATTAAAGACATGTACGACCACCTTCAGGCTGAACTCCTACTTCCTGGCCATAATCGAACCCTCACTGAATATACACCAGACGTGATGCTGTCCTACAGAGGGAATCCTGTAGTCCCAGTAAAAAAGGATGCTTGACAAGGATCAGTCACATCTTCTTGTGCCTGTAATAACTGTATTATTGAGCCATAGTCTACTATCGAAACAACATGCATAGCTCGTGGCATAGACGTTACAATGATAGCCTACGCCAATGACATTCTGAACCCCAGCCGCACAGTCGCAGGTACGGAGACCGCCTTCTCCACAATACAATCAAATTACAGTCGCACTTGGCTTGAATTTATCCCGCAGAAGTCGGAGATTTTTCTGTTCAACTGGCGCCAAGAAGAGGTCTCGTCTGTGAGGCTGGGAGAACTGTCTGTAGCCCCTGTCCCGAAAATTATATTACCTTGGTTTACCAATTGGAAAGGATCTCAAAACTACCCTCTCCCTTCTTATTGATCATGTCCGTATACGCCTGGCTTTTGCTTACAGAAGAGTAGTTTCATCTAAAATCCGTTTCAACCGTTTAATTCTGGCTCAACTTTATAACGCAGTATCCCTTCCCCATTTCCTGTATCTAAGCCCATTTTGGAGAATGTTTCCCGAACCAGAGAAAAGAAAGCTCAGATCCGCGTTTTTTAAGTATGCGAAGTTCTTGTTGCGGCTCCCGCCGTGGACAAGAAATTCGCACCCTGTTAAAAAGTTTAAAATTGCGGACCCGACGGCAGCTATAATTGAACAAATTAAACGGTACAACGAGAAAGTTTCTTCCCACCCTTGGTACCGTTTGCTACGGCAATGAATCGCTGTCCATTTAACTTCGTTCGCCCTAGTGCCTCGTCCTTTCTTTTTTCTTTCGTTTATACTCTCTCTGTGTTTTCCTTTTGTTGTAGACAAGTTACAAATAAATAAAAACTTAATTAAAAATGGGGAAAACCTTTCCTGTCTAAAATCTAGGAAGTGGAAGTTAATTTTATCGTCGGTTGCTTATTTAATTAAGTCAGCTGTAATTGCGTTAACATTGTAATTGTTGCAATTTTAATTGAATGATGATTTAGTCTCTTTTCGTATGAATAAATGTCCAATTTATGTGACGCTAGTTATTCTCAATCTTGGTGTTAATTTTTCTCTGATAATATATTGCGTATATTACTAATAATTTAACTGTTTATTAATTATCCATTCTTTTAAGCATTTTGTTGTATTTAATGAAGTAAAGAAATCCGTGATTGAATAATTTCCTTGTTTCTGATACTTATGCATATCGGAGTAAATGAACCATTTGTTGAGAGTGATCTGAATTCAAGACCAGCGAACGAAAGTGTCGTTTAACTGTTTAACCGTCTCTTGTCATATTTAGACTAGTTGATATAATTATCTAGTGTACATTTTTTTAAATCACTGATGATTATTTGGTTTAAGTTTTTACCAATTGCGGCTTGATGCAACGATGGTTTTGCTCATATTGCTTGTTTGTTCAGTACTTGGGAGTTTAAAAAGTAAAATACCTTTTGTGCAGTGTATAATTGAGTTTTTGTTTTTCGTCTTTGTAATTTGTTCGATGGTTGTTTTTTTTGTTTTTTTTTTTTTTCAGTGATACTCCGTCTTTTGTACCTTTTTTTGACGGGTAATAAATAAATAATAATAATAATAAAACTTCCATCATTATAACTTTGTTTTGCTCTAGTAATATACACAATATATCCAAAAAGAACAAACATTAAAGAAAGTTATTATGATAACTCCAACAGATTTTTGGGACAAATGGAGGCCTTGCGGTGGGTTTATCCGTTTTTTTGTCCTGTTCAATTTGTTGGTTGAACATTTTCCTTGGTTTGATTTTTCAGCATTTCTTGGTTTTATCATTATTAAATTGTGTAAAAATAAACAATCTATGACCTAAGATTATTGAATTATTTTAGAAAAAAAAACTATTTAAATTAAAAATTAAATTTGACAGAATCTGTAATCACTGACTCAATATTTTCTGGACAGTTAGTTCATAAAATTTTCACGTCACCTTATCTGCTTTTCTCAAAACATTATCGAATTCCCTCTCAGTATGTCGTAGAGTAGCATGAAGTGTTTCCATGGAAAAAGTCGGATCACTTTTAATGCCCTCATCTCCTTTCCCGTCTCTGCTACGTAGTCCTAAATCTTCTATTCTAAATCCCTCTTTTCTTTGCTCTTCGTCAGAATCGTAGTTTACAAGTTGTTCGAAATCCTTTCCTAAAAAAATGTATTCTATTCTGAGTCTTTAAAGATTTAAACTGGAAATGACTATTTTTAAACACGACGTCAGATAGTGAATATCCTTCTTCTCTGGAATTTTAAAGATTCAGAATAAACAGTGATCAAATTCTGAACAGAGTTTTAGTACGCTGAGATAGAAATGGCCATGGGCGTAGGGAGGGGGGCAGCTGCCCCCCCCCCCCTAGACCTTCCAATTTACATTAGATATGGCTGAAAAAGCAGATGGTTGGAAAAGCAGTTGATAAAAGGCCCTCCATCACACTACCGACTGCCCCCCCCCTAGACAATATGCTGCCTACGCCCATGAAAATGGCACAACAAGACTTGGTATAAAACCGGTAGGGCTAGTTTTTGATGTTTGAATTCACATTATAAATTTATAAGAGAACTATACGGTTTATAGTTAAATATTAACTTTTGAATTTAGTGACGCGTACAAGCTACTGTTGGCACTCTCGATATTAGTTTCACCAAGATAGTACAGGATTATCATTAGCCTTAGATTAAAAAAAAAAAATCACTTCCTGGAAAAAACAACAGTACATACATTAATTGAGAGTAACTGATTATAATTATACGACTTTGTGATGAAAAATTTGTAAAACCAAACACAGTTGAAAACACACGTCGCCATTTACTGTTCCATTGAACGCCCATTGAAGACATTGAACGCCCGAAGTCTTACTACTTAAGAAACAATGCTTCGAATAAACACATTTAAAAAAAAGAAAAAGAGCTCTGATTACAAAGGTTAATAAATAGTCAAGCCAAGAATGGCACTACAACAGAGAAATTGTAGATGATAAATAGGACTAAACCATGGTCATCACGATTACTGGCATAATAAAGTCAACACCCACCATTCACAATACTTTAGTTTTCAACTTCACTGCTGGATTTCTCATATTTCTCGGTCGTTATCTGTATTGTCCTAATTTATTATAAGGTTTATAGCAAGAATATAAGAAACAATAAATACCTGAAGTTGGGAGTGTTCCGCTTGTTCTCGATGCACCCTTTGGATGTTTCAATATGTCTTGAAATTTTCGCGTGACAGTTGTTGTATCTTGAGGCTGAACAAGTTTATTTCGAACCTAAAATTTTAGGTTCATGAGATTGGCGTGAAATTGGCCAAATCCTCTAATTGTCAGCGTGCCTCTAAACTTATAATGGAAGTCGCCAGTCTCTTTCAAATCCCTGTTATCTATAGCTTAATAATAGGTCTCAAGATAACAGGTCAGCAGTGCTTCTAAAACACTGTTGACCTCGATTGCTTCGAAATACATTCTGCAGTTAACATGCTGAACATGTTGTGATAAGTAAATTCGGCTGTGGCAACTGAAAACACATTAAACAAGACAAATATCTAACAAATAGCTGCGCAATTAAAGCCCTACAAACGTCAATATATTATATTACATTATTAGGGGTGTGGTTCTGTTAGTAGAGCGCTGGACTTCAAATTAGATCATCATGCGTTTGATTCCAGCTTGGATTTTTTTTTCAATCATGGTTTGTCCCTTCTTATGATTACTTTTCAGATAATCCATTATTTTTACAAATCTGATGCACTCATCTTTTAAAGCACATCCCGGGAAGGCTCATTTTAAACCTATTACTTATATACACGTGCTTTTTATCAATTTTACCATCCATAAGTACCATATAGCACTAAAAACGGCACTTTTGGTCCCACTTCTTAAGTGGAAGAGTTTGGAAGCACAAAACGGTATCATTGCAAGAATTATCGTCCAAAGCCTTTAACTGGAGGTCCATAAGAACCCCTCCCATATCCTCCTCCTCCAGAGCCTCTTAGTAAGTTTCATAAATCGCTTACTCATCTTAAAAGTAAAAGATTATTGCGAAAACAAATTAACTAAAACTAAAAACTTTTCAATTAAAAATCCATAAAAATTAAGCTTGAATAATCAACAGTTTTGAATTGAACCTTCAAACTTAACTCTGCGATGAAGCCTGTGTGCTAGTTCTAACGACGGTAATTGAGGGGAAAGGATGTCCTTGCCCCCTTAGTTGTTTGTTCCTGCCTAAGTTTTCAAAAATACCGTTTTTTGTTCATTTAATTGGAAAAGTCCCTTTTTTCATTTGAAGAAAAAATGGGGAAACAACCGAAAGTGTACTTTGTGGAAATGTTCTATCAAGTCAAAGCCATCTTGATAGTATTAAGACTATATACTAGCTCTAGAATTTGTATCATAGCTTAAAATTCACTGTTGTATAGAGAGAAATAACCGGATTTCCAGATTTTATTTTATGTCTTATTTGATCTTTATTACAAGTAATACTAAAGCATATTTATTACAATTTAAGATTGTATATTACTCACTATTAGTATTATAGCTGGAGAGACCGAAATGCTGCCTGATACATCAAACAAATATTTCTGTATGCTGTTCAATTACTTTTCGGTTATTAAGAAATATTTGATTTTTTGCTTATGTTTTTAAGATAATTTTAATTGTATACTGAAAGTTACTGATGTCACAACGGGTGTAAGACTATGACAAGCTTTATAGATTAGTTTATTGTTGTCAGGCTACATACTCACTTTTGACTCCCAAATCAATATTCCTGTTTTTTATACTTGACTATTGTGCTTTCAGTAAAGCGCTAGTTTTCTATAATCCTAGAAACATAGGGAAACATAATTATTTGGTTAATTTGTATTAGTTTTATTTATATTATTAGATAGGCTGTGAAGTAACAATTTTTGACCGTTTTAAGTTTCAACTTCGCTCGTTACTTCCCTCGGAAAAAACTTTGTTTTTTTAGATTAATCATCAACAAAAGCTGAACCTCTTAAATGGGAAAGCTGCTTACACCGGAGGAGAAAATGGCCCAACTCATGATCTCTCTCTCTACATCTCAGGCAGGTAGCCTTGGCTTCCGGACCTTACCTCATCTCCGCTGCATCCTTACTGCCATACAAAAAAATCGAAGCTAAATCCATTGCTTGGTGTAAAGTGTCAGTAGAACTTGGGCAAAAATCGTCACTTATATTTATGTTTGCGTTCCATGAATTCGCTAAACAAACTTTCATCAAAATTATGTGCTCCGCTTCTATCGGATAAAGTCTAATTTTGCTCTTTAGGGCTATAAAATAGGTCCACTATCAGGCACACGTATATCGGAATGTAAGAGCAAATTTTTCAAACCACTATAAAAACAGCATAGTTTATAAAACTAAGTGCAAGCGAAATAAAATTGGTCCCCAAACACCCAGTTCCTCTCCCTTTTCTAAACAATGGCTCTTCAATTAAATCTCTTTAAAGAAAAAGACAGGTGAACGAAACTTTTGGAATTAAGTCAAATGTCAATTTCTGAAATCTCTGAGAGTTACATTCCCCTTAGCATAAATACTTTCTTGAAAACAATCAAGAAAGTTTGCCTGGAAAGGGATTTGTTTACCACATGCGCCTATAAAGAGATATATTTTGAACAAGTCATGATTTTATTCATTTTATCGAACAATTTTTTTCATTAGACATAACCGTTGGTGCTACCGTGCTAGTGACTGAAATGACTATTATTTTTACATAACTCAAAGGCCTACAAAAGTACATCTATTTTTTAGCTATCTCTTTATAGACATTTACCATCTTATATTTCCAATCGACTCACGTTTTTGAAAAACACGTAGGTCTATGCAAAAAAAAGTACATGAAATAACACAGGTTTTGCCCAATCAAACAGTTAATGGTAACGAGCTATAAGTATGAAGCGACCCGGCTAAATAGTAACCGAAACTGTTAAAAATCGCAATTTTGATACCAATAGATATATCAAAAGAATCGGCTTATTATGGTAATTTCAAATATATAAGTTTCATTTTAGTATTACCCATTAAAAGCTACGAACCTGACAATGTTTGCCAGATTTTTGAAAAAAGAGGGAAACATCCCCTAAAAGTTATTGAATCTTAATGAAAATCACACCATCAGATTTACAGTAATCAGAGGTTTCAAGCTCCTATCTGCAAAAATGTGGAATTTTATATTTTTTGCCAGAAGAAAGATCATAAATGCGTATTTATTTTATTGCTATTATATTTTTTTCCAGGGGTGATCGAAGTGACCCATTAGTTCTAGTACCCTTTTTAAGTGACCTAAGTAGAAAGCTATTTTATACTCGTGTCACGCACCCCTGCTTCCATCTACAATTTAGTCTAACTCTGTCAGTACACCAAATAAGGACATGGAATCCCTAGGGAGAACACGTGGTTAATGGGGTCAATGACCTCTTTTTCCAAGGTCGATTTATTTGCTGTTGTTGTTGTTGTTTTGGCCAAGTGCATGCTCGAGGTGAATGTTATGAGTTTCCAGAAATAGGAAACAGTTAGATCACGTGTTTCCTTCTCAGCCAATCAGAGGGCTTGCTTACATATTAGCGGCGGAGGGAATATAAGGAAAGGATTTTTGCTATAGTTTTTATTAGTCTGTTAATAGAATTCAAAGGAGTGAGAAGAACAGTTTTGACTTTACTCATTTGAATATATATTTGTGATGGTGATGAGTGGAATGTTTACCCTCTTAGAAGTTGATAGTGGAGTTGATGGCAATAATACAAGAGCACCAAACATTGCGGTGGAAATCACGAAAGGATCATGGATTTGTCTGGAATGGGATGCAGTATATGCTAGATATGTGATATCCTTGAGCAAATTTAAAATGGAGGATCAATTATGTTTCGCCGCTAAAGTTGATATGGCCCATGTGAATAGACTTCAATGTGCTTTAAATGCATTGGTGAAACATATCGAAGACAATAAACTCTATCGCTAATTGTACATGCTTAGTATTATTGTTGTTGTTATAATTATTCAATAAAATTGTTTCGAAATCGAAAATGTTCCCTTTCTTTTCTGGTTAGGTTAGGTTAGGGCCAGTCTAGAGTCAGCAGTCAGAGTGAAAGGATTGAAAAATGAATAAATTTGAGAAAGAGAGAATTAGATCGAATCTAGTGTTTATGGAAAAACATTTGATTTTGGATGATGATTTTCTCGAGTTATCTCTTAAACGCAGGATATTCTCTTGTCAGGGAACACTTGACAATATAATGAGGAGTGATTCTCCCCCATTGGACTATTGTATGAAACTTTTATAATGTGACTCAAGTGCTTATAGTCAATTTATTGATATATTAATTGGAACAAAGCAGAATCATATCGTGGATATACTTTTGAAAACATTGTCAATGGATTCAATGTAGATGACCCCTCATTCGAAAGAGGTAACGTCACAGAGCTACTCCTCTTCCCATTTCCCCTCACTGAATTTATGGATCGAGGACGATCAGTTTCGTTTTAGCTGTGAGAGAGTCAAGTGGCATTGGAAACCGAAAAAAAATGTTCTATATATGTCCATTGTGCATGTACACTCTTGGCAGTTGGACTCAATGTGAGAATTGTACAATTATTGATGACTATAGTGAAAAGTGTAAATTATGTAATCCTTGTAAATTACATAGAGGCTATGCAGTACAAATTAAAGGACGTAATTCATGTCTTGAACAGGTGTGTGACTCTCACCCTAGAGGGCACCTGTGCTCCAATTGTCACTATGATAAATGTGATCAGTGGGAGAATACTTACCCCGCTATGATTGGAAAGAATCCTAAACGTGATTTTAGTTTATTTCTACGAGATTGGTATCGTCGTGGATTTAAATTATTCTGGGAAGAGGAATCTGGTCTACGATTCAACTGTTGGGGTAACAAGACAATTTGGTTTCTACGTCATCGTTGTGACGACACTGCCTACTATGACTATAAACCAAGTGATTTTTATTTGGCAGTTACCGAATGTGATTCACCATTTGAAAACACTGTATGTGATATTGCTTCAAATAGACAGATTGAAACTCGTGAATTTCATAATATGAATGCAAATAGTATCATTGACTATACAAAGAGATATGACAAGAGTGAAGTTACATTGTACTGTAGAAAATGTGACCCTGACTTTGCAGTCAATCAAGATCAATATACAGTGAATCCAAATGATTTACCAGCATTAGTGGTTCACGACAGTTGCCTATACAT
>JAQQPU010000076.1:111120-132120 GCA_029168905.1 Artemia sp. Kazakhstan ARC1039 | reverse complement strand
GGAGGAGGATGAAATTTTGCAAGTTTCTTAGTTTGAGCTTGGGCTACAAAATGCGATTACCACCGTCTCTCTGCGACCTCTAGTACCTGAAATCGCTTAACATTGTGGTGGGTCGCCTCTTTATAGAGGCACAAGTGTGCCTCCTTGATTATTATGACCATGATCCCTGTTTTTCAACTTTTCAGCTTATAAATTAAAATGTCAGATTCTAATTTAAATGCTTAAGTTCCATAAGGTGATCAGAGTGTTGTCTTTGATTTGCATTAATTTTGTTCATTTTCAAATCAAGGCTTAGGACTGTTTTTGAACTAAGCTAGTGATTCAACAGCATTTTCTAGATAATATGCTCGAAAGAATCCTCCTAGGAGACTGTTCAAAGGATTTCGTATGAATGAAAACAAAATGAGAGAATAAATATATGTCAGATGATTCGGCTTTCTTTTATTTTTAACTCTTAAAACTCTTCTATTTGTCATTTTGACGTCAGCTTATGCTTGGTGCAATAAAAAACGAAGTCATATTGACCATCTGGATGCTCATAACTTTTTTTTTCATTTAGTTCAACATCCCCCTAAACATTCCCTGAAAATTTCAACTTAATACCGTTAGCTGTTCCTCAGGTGTGTCCTCTCAATACCCTTAGCCTTCCCTGAAATAACGGTGAAGCGCCTCTTTTGACAACCTTAGTGTGCTTAGTGTCTTTTGATTTATGTTAACATCCAGCTTAAAATTCCTTTAAAGTTTAAACTTAGCACCTTTAGCTGTTCTAATATAACGGAGATACATCCTTTTGACAATCTGGGTGCACTTAGCGTCTTTTGGTTTAGTCAATAGGTCCCTCAAAGTTTTCTGAAAGTTTCAACTTAGTAATCGTAGATGTTCCTAAAATATTACAGATACTCCCTTTGACATCCTGGATTCATATAGTGTCTTTTTATTTAGTTCAACATCTCCCTGAACATTCCCTTAAAGTTCCAATTTAGTACCCTTAGCTGGTCCTTACAGTCTTGAAATATTGCAAATATGCCCTTTTGACCACTGTGGACGCACAGAGTGTCTTTTGATTTAGCTGCCCTCAGCATCCCCTGTATTGCTGTTACAGATGCGCACTTTTAATAACCTGGATGCACATAGTGTCTATTGATTTAGTTCAACATCCCCTTCAAAGCTTCCCAGAAAGATTCAACTTAATACCCTTAGCTATTTTTGAGATATTGCACAAGCCCCACTTTTCAATGGTAAACACATGTTTAAGACAATTGCCAATTAGCATTATTTGTGTCCCTTGCCCAATGGCCTGCGGGGTTCATGCTATCCCTGGAGGCATATCTGTTAAACCTTTCGAGTATTTTGAACAAAATGGCTATCTGAAGACTGTGTTCGAATGTTTTTGAGGGTACTAGGGGTGGGGGCCAGCTGGAACAAAAGATCAAGGGAGGGGGGCTTCTTGCCCTCTGGTCCCATTTGACTCTTAAAAAGGGCACTACAGCGTTCATTTTTTAATCAAATAAACCTCCTCTAAAATTGTTATATGCACCCCTTCCAAATGAAGGGACTCTGGAAAAAAAATAATACATTGAAGGTCTATGGTTCTTTACTAAAGGCAACGTTAGAGCACTGTGTCTGATTCGTTTGTTGCAATGATCTTGAATGTTAAAAGCACTGTATATAAATAATAGACAGTATGATCTTTCCCTATCTCAACCATTATAAAAACCCGGACCGAGATGCAAGTGCTCCGAAGAACATTTAAACAACTATAAAAATAAGCCACATTCGATTTTTTCACGGGTAGACAAGTCAGATTTCTCTTGAACGCGAAACTTGGTTTCAACGTTGTAACACTATATTTAAAGAATCTAATTTTAAATTAATTTAAAATTTTATAAATTGTGCCGTATAAGGTCTAAGATTATACAGACTCAGCAGTTAGACATGCATTTTATTTTTTTCTGGTAAACAAACTGGAAGAATAATCTATAACAGGAGCTTTTCTAGCGTAAAGCCCCGTAAAATTTTGGATCTGGCACTAAAATGTGTGATGTCCTTCATTTTTCTGAAAACTCACCAAGAATTTTACGAAAAACACTTCTTAGCAGACGTTGGTTGTAATTTCTTGGATAGGGCTATTGTGGCAACTTTTACCACAGCAGCAAACTATTTTACTTTTAAACTTCAATGCACAACATGGTCGTACCTTACCCTGGTGAACTTGGAAAGGGTCTGATCCGTGAATTTCCAATATACATTGATGAAATGAAAAATTTGGTCTTTTTTCTTGCCCCCTCTCTTGCCAAAAAACTTTATCAATAATTTAAAAAGATCATAATAGACCTAATAACCAATCTCGGAAGGCTTATTTGTTTTAGACATGGCGCCTTTTCTTCAAGACTTCTAGGGTCTTGCGGGATCGTAGTGACATAATTTACAGGGAATCTGAATATTATTATGAGAAAATGGCAAAAATTTAGAATTTGGAGTTGGAAGGAATATAGTCCGGAGACCCAACGCTGTATCAGTACCTTCCCTCTTTGAGGGTGCTACAAAGAAGAACAAGAAAAAAATTAATACTAAGCAATCAGACAAGGTAATAACAATGCAAGTGAATGAAACTAAATTCAAATGATAGTTCATTCAAATTTTATCTTAAATCCAACTAAAATAAAAAAAAAAGACTCAGGAACCTTTTGATTTTTACATCTCTTTTTCCCCTTGAGTTTATTCTTCTGCGTTTTATATTGGCCGCTCTTTTTTTGGTGGTATTTTGGTGGTAATGCATCCGAAGTAAGGCCACTGAGTTGTTTCTAGTTATTTTTATAATCCTAGTATCTACTATCATTTTCAGCTGTGTATGATCAGTGTGATTTTAACATTAGTTCTGGAAAGTATGGATTTTGTAACAGAAAAATTATTATATTCCAGAGAGAAATTCTTAAAACAGCGTAATATAATGTATATTTTATATTTATTTATAAAAAAAAATGAAGACTTATAGTTTGTATTTTATTCTTCAGAAGTTCCAACCTTCTCACAATGCAAGGTTCACATAGAGGCCGCCATTAAGGATAAGGATTTATTACTTCCTGAAGAAGAAAATGAAATAGACTTAGGCACTTCGAACGAAAATGGCGAGGAAATCGCAGGTAAAATTGAAATTTAATTCTGACTTCATTTACCTTTGGGTGTCCAGCTTTCGGGCTTCTTAGCTGCTCTCGAAGAAAAGCATAATATTCAGAATATCACACTTCATAATACTGCTATTATTATTATTATTATTATTATTATTATTATTATTATTATTATTATCGTTATTATTATTATTATTGTTATTATTACTATTATTGGAAAATCCTTGTAATATCAACCTGTTTGAGTCCAACGCAGCTTGGCACGCTGCTCCTCCGTCTCACGATAGACAGACCTTCTCTCTATACTTCTGTCCGTGAAGCTGCTTCATATTTTATATTCTAAATCCCTCCACGGGGTTTCTCCTGCAAGGCCGTCCTGCTTTTTGTCTGGTCGTAGCTCGATTGCTCAGAAGTACAATATTGGATAAAACCAATTTTATTTTATATATAATCCTAGATAGCTGGATCAGACTGTTTTTCATAGAGACAAGTTTTTTATTTATTTACAGTCATTCTAATAAGTACCCAAAACTATCATTAGACGACCCTTATGGATATCATTTATATGCTTCCCAACTCCTCAAAGCGTCTGTATTTCAAAATCATACCTGACACCTGTCATTACCGTACCTTCAATAATTCTAATATTAGTTCCAAGACTTTTCTTCCTATTTTTTCAAGCTTGTTTCAAGTACTAAAAAACTTCCTCCGCCTTGGCTATTCTACTTTTTACATCCTTACTTTATCCACTTTCCTTACTAATAAGGTTACCTAGATTAGTGAGGCTATGGTCTCAGTTAATATTCTTAGTACCTAGCATCACCTTATGCCCCTTATTTAAAAAACAAATCTAAGCGACTTAATATAAAACTGAAAATAAACCGATGTGAATACCTCTTGCATCTAATGGATTAATATACGACGAAATTCCGTCAGGTGTATTTTTGAGAATTTTGGCATTTTGAAAACAAATACCGTAGGTTCCTACTGTTGCGATTTTATGCAAAATCGGCCGTTTTTGTGTGATCTGTCAAATTTTTTTCCGTTTTTACTGCAAGTTTGTGCATCAGAACGGTTCAGCGGATGCGTTGCAATATTTCTACTGAGCAGTTAAAAATCGCTTCCGTTATTCTGACTGAATTGAAAGCTTTGTAGAACCAAAAATTTCAAGGAACTGAGAAAGCAATCATGTTTATCTGAAGTTTTCCATTAATATTTGACAAACAACACTTAGCCTTTCACAGATTAGTCCTTTGAATGTTTTTCTTGGCTTCTAGAGCTTGAATTAGCCTATTCCTGTGCATTTGCTTTTTAAATATATCATAATATTTTTTGCGGTTCAACGGCTGCAGTGAACCGTTTCTGTATATATATTTTTGCGATTTTCTGACATCTGCTATCCGCGAGCCGTTTTGCGTTAAAAAAAAATCGCATCAATTGGAACTAAAGGTTACTGTATATTATCAACTTTTCTCCGCTAACAGACTAGTTTTACGACCTTACATTCCCGTAAACTGCTAGATGGCAGTAACAGTTTTAAACATAAAAGGCCAAGAATACGGCACGGGACTTTACAGTCCCTACCGGCGGTACTAATATCCGTTTCATGGACCTTCAGCCAGGAAGTACAATGGGGGATATATATTGACATACGCAAACCGAAAGGCTTACATATCTTTTCTCCCTTAAGATGAATTTTGGTTCTCCTCCCTCTTGAGAGGGAGCAGGATTCTTTATTAACTAGGGTTGTTTGAAGAAACGTATTTATATCATAACGAGTAGGGTAGGATAAAAAATAAAGTTTAATTAAAAAAATAAGTAGATTAATCGAATTAAAGGAATGTGGACAATAAGATAAAAACAAGTCGTTTTTCTCTTGTTTATTTGGAAAAAATTAAGAGTTTAAATGCTATTGTGCTTGTTATTAATTCCGAGAGGTTACCCACATTCCAGCACCTGGTGGCAGGAATTCCAGCCAATAATGTTTCAGCACATGTACGTCTAATACTATTTGGTATAATCGTTTGTATTACATATTTAAAGATAATTTTATATTTTTTCAGCTATATAGTATAATTTGATATTTTTTTCTTATTTAATCTTTAAAGAAGTGTTTTCACTGGAGTTAGAGAAGGAAGAGCTGTAAGCAATAAAATTAGGAGATATATCCTTTGGTTTCAGGTATGTCGATTGTGCGGTTCTGCATTTATTGTTCTGTGACATTCAACAATGTTTCTACTGCGTTCTATAAAGTTTATTGCTATACCGTGTACTTCTATAGCATTCTATGTTAATTCTATAGATTTGTTAAGTTAGATATTTTTAGTGACATTAACCCATCTACTTGCGATGTTATTTTAATTTCACTGCTAAAACTTATCGTGTAAACAAAAAATGCCTTTAATTTCAGACGGTAACGACCCAGTAGAGGCAATAGAGAGCGATAGAGAAGAGGGCAGTGCAGGAGAAAATGAACACGCGGAAACGGACGCAGAAGAAGGAGAAACGGTAAATGAAGAAGCCGCGGGGAAAGGTATGAATCAAATGAAAACGTCTAAGTTTTTTCAGTTCCGTAGGATTTATTTAGTGCTGTTTATTATATAGTGTAACATATAAGCATCTTCTCCCTTGAGAACAAAACTGTTAATAGGTACACAGCTCCAGTGTTAGTGTATTTGTGCTTATAACAGCAACATTGTTATGATAGATCAAAACTCATTTTGTGATACTTTTAGAAAAATGATGTTTCTAATCAATCTTCATAAATAAAGATGCTCGATTTCTCGTCCAGTCTCTGTTCCGAAATACATTATATCTCCCTTTTTTCAAATACAGAAATCAAGTTATAAAAAAGTAAGAAAAATTTATCTTGTGCAGCTCTTGAATTAATAAGGCTGAACTCGCCCCTGTATACTGCATGGGTCTTTGGATTGGGGTACATTACGGTGACACAGGGTTGCCACCCCGTGAAAATAATCTAGTGGTTTTTTGGTTGATTTAGTTGTTTTTTTTTTCAATTGTCTAGGGATTTATGTGCTGATTCAGTTTTTTTTTCTGTTTAGGCAATATAAAAACTACTAGAAACAATGATAAATTACTAGAACTACTAGAAATAACATTACTAGAACTAGAACTACAGAACTACATTACTAAAAATAATGATATATCACTAGTGTGGCAACCCTGTGGTGACATATTCAAGTTCAAAACAAAACAAAAAAAATTCTCTTAAGTATTTTTACCCAAAAAAGTAAATACAACCGTTTTGCGCTGAGATCGTGGGCGAATTTTAATTTGAATTGTTGATAATAAAATATTAAATAAAGCACATTCATCATGTTAAAAAAGCTCCAAAAACTTAGTCCACTCACGGTAGTATAACTCATAATCAAAAGATTGAGATCTGTCCACCCAATGAAATCAGGCAATTTCTTTCTCATTGTACCAAAACGTAGGTCAGTTGACGAAGCAGCTACAAGTTTCTTCAGCAAAAAGGATTATACCAGCATCTGGTACTCCTTTGGTTACCCACTAGGTACAGAAGTTAAAGACCCATTCACGAAAACCTGCTTTTGGCCATTCAAGTAAGGTTCAAACCAAGTCAAACTAATTCCAGTCAGGGGAAATCTTTTCCAGTTTAAATTGGAACTGCTTATGGTCAATCACGCTAAACGCCTTCTTCAGATCTAAAATAGTGTAGCTAGCATTAATACTGTATTTTTCCATTGAACAATCTTAATAGTTGTCGTTTTAGTGTGTAAATTTATTTAAATGAATGTGATTATTTATAGGAATTTCATTGTTTTTATCATGATCGCTTAGTCTAGATCATTTTTTTTCATATATTTCATAAAAACGGGGAGGATGAAGATAGGTCCTGTGTTTAAGGTCTGTCTCTCGTATCTCCTTTATGCGATCAAGTTTCTTAGCGTCTTTAGAACGTTCTGGGAGACCCCTTTTTTCAAGCTTTTTTTATTGGACCATAAATTAAATGACATGCGATTGTTTTATAATTGGTTTAACAGAATTGATAATCTTAGGAGAAATCGCATCTACGCCACTTGAATTGCAATGCATTGCACTAATAATTTGCGCCTTTCTTAAAAAATGTGGAAGTTAATGTTTTTTGCCAGAAGAAAGATCACGGATGCTTGTTTATTTGTTGTTGTTGTTTTACTTATTATATCAACAAGTATATTTTGATCAGATTTATCATTTTTGTTTTCAATAAAAATAGTCTCAAGCCTTTCTTCATGCCATAGCGGAAGATCCTCACTTACTTAATGTGAAACTTTTTTCTTTTAACCTTAAGGCTCTGTAAAATGTTGCTATGAATCCAACTCATTGGTCACTGCTTTAGAGCAACATAAGCGATTAAATCTGTTAGTCTGGACTTAAACACTCTAAAGGCGCAACACAAATCATAGTTATTTATCCCTATCAAATTTAATAGAGATATAATTGTCCTTTTTTATGGAAGTTAATGACAAAAATACAGCCTTTCCCTTACAAAAGGAACCGCAGATCAAGTATGGACTCCGGTAACTGCAGAGATTGAGCATATGTTGATTAAAATTCTACCGCTTTTCCTAGCAATTAGACTGACAAAGAAATATCTTTACCCCCCCCCCTCATAAGTATTTAATTATCTGTAGAATGTAAACATAGAGCATAGTTTTTGTTTATTACCAAGTTCGTTTGGTATCTGACACCCCCTTCCAAAAATTAAGGAAATTCCTTCGCTCTCTTCTTGAAGGCTGGATTTATCCTATACTCTAGATGAGCCAGGAACAATTCAGGTATAGATAGATAAGTATATAAATTTTTCTGAAGTGATTTTGTAGATTGAAGGAATTTTGTTAATCCGTTAATCTTATTGTTTACTTATAAACTCTCGATTTTCAATAATCCATCCTTATTTTTGGTTGATATCTATTTTTAGTTAATCTTCCTTTAAATCTAACACAATTGTTTAGATGTTCTTCACCTGCTTCTAAGATCGTATCAATCCAACATTTTCTTTGTTAATGTTTTCTTTTTCTTAGCTCTCTAAGTGGGTATCGCTTACCGAACATCCTCTTTGATTGTCGACCAATTCTGGACAAGGTGTCCTATAATAGAGCTCGTTTAAGTCCCAAAACATCTCGTGCATCTGAGCCGTTTGGATATAAACTACGAGCCCATTCAATGTTCTATAACAACTGGTTGAATACAATCACCCCTGGGAAAAAAGTGAACCTATCAGTGCTATCTATTTAAAATGTGGTTTTCCTTATTGTTCAATGTAGAGGAGTGTAAGCTTCCAGCTAATTTCAATTGGTCGTCATCTTGAGTAGCTTAGGGTTCTTTTTTGAAATTCTTAATAGCTTGTTCATGTGATTTCAAATTAATGTTCAGTTGAATCTGAATGAGTATGGCTATTTCCCAGATGGCATTGTGTGGGAAATATTTGTCACTGGACTTTTGGCTACTATGGGCCGTGGTCCACTCTTTATTAAATTGCAACTACTGCTGAAAGCATGATTAAGCAAAACTAGAATATTATCTACTTCTAATGAGTTCCGACTAACTTTGGTTGAGATCCAAAGACCGCTTTAACAGATTCCCTGATAATAATAATTTGCGTACCCCTAACCCCTTTTTTCTACAAGGCTGAGATCAGTCCCAGACCTCTGATAAGCCAAACAACAACAAAAGCTATTATCTTTAATCAAATTTTGTTGAGATTGAACAATATTATGTGGTAGACGTCCTGATAAGAAGAATTAACGTTTTTTTTATTATTATTAGGTATGAATTCCTATTGGGCACAATTAGGACAATTAATCATAATTCCGCCAAGTTTGGCCGAGATAAGATATCTTGTTCTTGTAAATGTCGTGATGACAAAAATTTATGGACCCTCTTTAGCCAATTTGGCGGACATCTTATAACCAATTCCACTAAATGTCCTGATAACAAGGATAAACTGATCCTACCCCCACAAAGACCAGACGTGGTCAGTTCCAAAAATATATAACTGAAACACTAGTTTTTGTTTCTCACAAACTTTGGCTGAGTTCTCACCATATTTTCTGCCATGCTCCCTCATGACATAAATTCAAAGATTCTGGCACCCCAAAAGTCAACTAATCTCGGGTATAGTAACACTAGTAACACTATTAACACTAGTAACACTATTAACACTAGTAACACTAGTAACACTAGTAACACTAGTAACACTAGTGACACTAGCTCGGGATTTTCCCAAGGTATTAGCAAGTGCGCCTAGCTTGGGACATTAGTAAAACTATTTCTGATTTTCAGGTTAATTCTTTCATAATTGTTTCCTATTTATTTCTAAAAGAGATAAAGCATATTCAGTCTAAGGACTCTAATTTCGTGTTCGACCGGCATCAGATATCGTATGACGCTTATAAAGTCAGTTTTAGAACTAGAACAGTTTAGTTTGGTTCTTGATTATAGAATTGAGAAGACTAGAAAAAAGGATTAATTTTTTTCTAGAGGACTGCTGGAAATTTTTGAAAATTTGAGGGGAACTTCTCCTCTCATTCCACGATTCTGATACCAAATTAAAGTTTCAAAGCTCCATCTCTTATTGTCATCAAGCTAAAGACCGTTGATAGCGTTAAAAAGCTACAAAAGCAGTAGTGGTATTCCGAACTACAATAACTACTACTACTACTGCTAACAGCTCAATGCGAAACAATAGTGCTCTAGGCCAACACAGCTGTGCATACTCCCCCTGTGGCCCTTAGGAATGGCCCTTAGGAACTTCCTTAGGAAGGGGGTAGGGTAAAACAATATTTCCTCCAGAATTGGCTTTTGACCCCTTTCATTGTTAAACATTGACCCCCAGATTCCACAATAAACCAATATCGTAATTTAAAAAGTGTTTTGTCCTCCTTCTAGAATCAACGTTTCATGGAATATGCACCGAAAAGGGTAGATTTCCTGGGACGACGGGTAATTTTTTCAGCCTGAACATCCCAGAACTAGTTTAATTGTTAATCTATTCCGTTTTTCATTGAGCTTTATCCATACAAATTATAAATATTATTACCCGGCAGGATCTACCAACTGAAGCACAAAATGAGGATAACATAAAATGGGGCCTCAACCTTCTCTGATTTATGTAGAAATACTTCATGATTTATCAACAATTATTAGTTTAATGAACTCTCTTAAAATTATTACTTTTCGGCACAATGTTAAGAAAAATATCAATTTTTTTAACAATATTATTGATTTATTAAGTTTACGATAACAACGAAGAACTTGATAGCGACAATGCCCTTGATGAGCCAAGAGATGACGATGTGGCAGGAGTTGAAAGTCATAGTGGTAACCAGTACAACGGAGAAGAATCGAATGATAATAGAAATGAATTGTTGGTTGATGAGGGAGAAGATGAGCTGGGAGAGGAAGTTGATGGCAACAGTGATGAAATTGAAGAAGAGGAAATAGAAAATTCTAGCAAGATAGATGAAAACGGTGAGAGCAGTGTCGAAGAGGAAGCTGGTCAAGACGAAAATCTTGATCCAACAGAGCTTGAAGATAAGATTAATCAAGCAGATGAAGAGGTTGAACAAAATAGTCAAGAAGAAGAAGATGACGAGGAGGAAGAAATGGGTGTTATCCAAGATACTGAAGGTTTTGAAGATGGTGCGACAAAAACGGAAGGTATTAGAGAATGTTTTTGGTCTCCAATGCACCTTAAGTTTAGGACGCCCTCATCCTGTATTCACCTGCTACTTCCAAACATGAATGATTTCTGGCACAGTTTTTATTCTGGGGCTTAATTAACGCTTCTCCTTGGTATGACCCCAATAGCATGAAAAGGTGTTAGTTTGGAAATAAACATTTAAAATATGTGTTGATTTGTTGCTATCAGTAAAGGCTACTTGATTTCTAACTGAACGAAAATTATTTCCGCCCTTTTAAATTTGTAATTTTACTGTATAAAAGCGCTTTTTCTTTAAAAGGTATTGACTTATTAAATCTAATTAGCCCGATTAAATCACAAATGTTTGAGATGCTTAAAACTCTACATGTAACTTAAATAGAATCATGCGATAATTGTTCAGGTAGTTCAGTGAGTTGAAACATTTAATTTTATACTGTCTGTTTCAGTAAAAACAATCTAAGCGTAAATATTAATAGTTCAGATACTATTATGTACTCAGAACACTTGAAACCTAATTTTTATATAAAATCGCTATCAGACCAGTGGGTAAGGATGGGCTTACATTAGAAGAAGTAGAATGTTAAAAGTCTAATGATTTATTATTGTTACTTTTTTGTCAAATAATATTTTTGAAAACGTCTGTTATTTGTTGTAGACGGATTATGTTTTGAGTCGCTATAAAAAACCATTTATGTGTTTTACTATAGAAATATGTTTACCAACCCCCCCCCCTTTAAGTGCGCTACTAAATAACCAGCTATTTGCCTAAGTTCACTAGTAGAATTTACTCTCTAAGATAATTTCCCTTGTACCCCAGGCGCACCTGCACATTTTTCACATTTGCACCCACAAATGCACATTTTTACTGACTCTTTTGTCCACAGGATATGAATGTCCCAGTAGCTCAAAACTCAGATTTGCATGTTCCTGAGTAAATAATTTTAGAAAAAAAAACAATTTTAATTCTACTAAGTATTGCTTTCGCAGCAATAAACTACCGCCTAATCTGTAAAGTCTTGATTAGATTATTATTAAAGAATTAAAGTCTTAATTAGAATTTAATTAGAGTCCTAATTAGAATTAAAGTCTTAAAGACGTAGCATGTAACGCGGCCATATTTTATGGCACCTTTCAAATTAGAGCTTCCTTTTAGACTAACACTAAGTGTGAGTGTTTTTCATGCTGACTTGATCAAGATTAAGATGTTGCTTCTAAGATTTTGAATATATTTAGCTCGGAGTTATGGAGTTATTTACAACAGATGTCGAAGCTCATGTGATTTTACTTAATATGCTCTACTGTGATAATTAAAAGTGCGACTTTGTTCAAGCGACGTTGTCAAGCGGACGCATCAGAATGCTTCTGGAACGGTTGATGGTTTCTATTAAGCTGAAACTTTCAGCGTGTGTTGAAGGGGATGTTGAAGAAACCAAAGGTGTTATGCGTAAACTGCCACTAATGCTGCTACAACTATTGCTACTGCGCAAGCTAAGGGTGTTGAGGTGAAGCTTTTAAGGAATATTTAGGTGGATTTTGAACCAAATCAGAAACTATGATCATGTATTTGGGAATGGTATTAAGTTTTATTTTTCAGGTCAACT
Organism: Artemia sp. Kazakhstan ARC1039; assembly: GCA_029168905.1. Classification (NCBI taxonomy): domain Eukaryota; kingdom Metazoa; phylum Arthropoda; class Branchiopoda; order Anostraca; family Artemiidae; genus Artemia; species Artemia sp. Kazakhstan ARC1039. The sequence continues at coordinate 119,704 of JAQQPU010000076.1, read as the reverse complement.
TCAGAAGCTATAAAATTAAATTAAAAATACTGTGCGTTGGGATTCAAAATTGTTGAAATAGTGCCTCCCATATACAAATAGCAGTTCATACTATAGATTCTTATAGAAAGAAACTGAAAAGATATAAAATATTATTTTTTCTATGAAAAAGACTATGTCAATAAAAAACGAACAGAAATTAATTTAAAAAACTTTTTTCACAAAACAAGTTTTTCAAAGAAAAATAAAGAGTTTCATGTTTCATCTCAGTACGAGGAATCGAATTATGCAGTCAGAATTTTCATATCCTATCCCCTTATAAAGATACAAAAGAGATATACGCCAGTCTTGACAGAAGAAGATTATCTTATCTATAGGAAAAAAGGAGACATACGCCATAAAATAGAATAATTTTGAATTTGCTCGGAATATTTCAATTTAATTTATACCACTGAAAAGACCATACAAAGTTGGTTTTGATTAGGTTCCTTTTATCTCCAGTTATCTCATGCCTCAAAGTGACCACAGCCATCAAACTTTATGTCTGTTTTTTGGCTCTCCTGAAATGTTTTGAAAATGGTATATGTCGCACTTTTAATTATCACACTCATGCTGCTTAATAGCTTAGCCAACCGACTTTTTTGGCTTAGCCAAACAACTTTTCTTTGTCAACTGTCCATGTCTTATCACTATTAAATTATTCGTCAGGAACACACCACTTTCTATGAAAACGCCATCTTTTGGTTCGTATGTGTGTGCTTTTAATAAGCTGGAAGAAAACGCTACGTCTCTCCAGCGCTTTCTCCAGTGATTCCAATATGCCTAATCGGAAAATTGTTAAGATTTGGCGGAATACCTAGGCACAATAAGGGGATGGGAGATATATGGAGGGGGAGGGACAAACCCACAGGATCCAGATCCTTGAGTGTAGGTCATTGTACTCTTTTTATCATAAAGGTATAATATGCCTGTAGTAGAGCAGTGTATTGATCTTTACTTGACAGTAAGAGGTCGTGACTTCCTGTAACTGAAACATAACTGCTTAAGGAGGTAATTTTCATTAAAAAATGAATTCCCGATTTTCTGTATACTTTTAAAGGTATTTATAGGTGTATGAGTTTCCATATAACCAATTCAAAGAATCAGATTTTATTTTCACTTTTCTTCGCACTTTAATACTATTAAATTAAAAAAAAAAGTTCTTTTAACTAAAGGTAAGGAGCAGCATTAAAGCTCAAAACGAAAAGAAATTATTCCGTGTATGAAAGGGGCTGTCCCCTCCTTAACGCCTCGCTCTTTACGCTAAAGTTTGAACTTTTTTTTTTTAACTTTAAAGTAAAAACTTTATTTTTTAAAACAATAAAAAAACTTTAGCGTAAAGAGCGAGGTGTTGAATAGGAGACAACCCCTTTCATATACGGAATAATTTCTGTTCGTTTTAAGTTTTAATGTCGAACCTCTCTTTCAGTTAAAAAAAACTTGTTTTTTTATTTAATTATTCCGCAGACTAGGGAACGGTGGAATGTACTAAAGCAGGGTTAGATATTTAAGTAGTTGATGTCAAATTTTCATATTTTCAATGCTTGGCGTAGCTGAAACCTAATACATTTATGTTTATTATTGAGCCAAGTTCCAATGAGTACATATTACCCAATATATTTCAGAAGTTGCTGATCAGCTTCAAAATATCAATTTTTTCACGCCCACAGTTAAATAAGTTCATCTGATTTTACTTCATGTTCTCAGCTTTTCCTGGGAGTTGCCATACTTAGCATAGCAAATTGGTCTCACAATTAATTGATTAATTAATTATTAAATGATTGTTAATTAATTAATTAATTAATTCAATTTCAGCCAATCAACTTCAGATGCACAAATATTCATTTTCACGTTCAGCACTTGATTCCTCTGAAAGTACCAAAGAGATCAAAATAAAATAAAAAATTCCCCTCCTGGCTATCTTATTTCTATCCGCACCTGAAAACAACGATTTTCTAAGATATTTCGGTACTTGTGTCTTTTAGCCACCACACTCAACTTCTGTCGAGAAAAGAAGTTTGGTTAATGCTAATAAAATAAAACAAAATATCATGAAAATATAATACTTTATCAACAAAATTATGAAAACTACAACAAAGAATTATGGAAGGGGGTCGCCCAGACCGCATTATATTAAATACGGAACCTAACCTAACCGAAATACCAACTAAATATTTAATTAAAATATAGCTGCAAGCTGATATTGTGTCGTATAAAGACCATAAAAAGCAGCTATTATCTCATGTTTGCGATACAAGATCTTGAGTGTGGTGGCTATAAGACAAAAGTACCAATATTTCTTTTCGTTATTTCGTAATTGTGAAGTTTCTAAGGCAGTACCAAATTTTTGTCAACCGTTGAACCGTGAAAATTAATATTCAAAACTAATTATTTAAGTTCGAAAATGCTCTCCATCCTTAAGATGAAAACATTAACAATAGTGTGACTCCCATTGACAGCCACACCTTTAAAGGATAGCTACAACTTCTTTAGCATTTTGCTGCCATTATGTCCTTGCCGATTTTTTCCCCAGCTCTCTTTTTTTAAATATACTGTAGATGGAGTTCATTTTCATTAAAAATTGAATTCACGACTTTTTTGCATAATTTTGAAGATATGTATTCCAAATTAGCAATTTAAAGAGTCAGATTTCATTTTCACTTTCTTTGTACTTTAATGCTAAAACCACATGATTATATTTAAAACAAAACAGGAATCACAATTCTCAAAGAGACACTACACGCTAAATGAGTTTAAATTTTATATGTAGCCTTTATTATAGGATTGTAAATTTGGAATAAAAAATTTTTTTCGATAGGAAAATTATTTTTAAATTTCTTACAAAAGATCAGACTTTTGAGCGTCGTGTGTCTTTAACAAGGCCTACAATTTTATTCGCAGCTGAAAAAAAAAATCTGTTTTCTCAAACATAACGCCCACCCGCCCACAGAGTCTCGGGCAAGTGCCCCAAAAATTTGAAAAATTGAAATTTGCTCAGAATGTTGGGCTGAGCTTGGGCAATGAACAGGCACTATTTGGAAGATGAAGATAGCTTTAAAAAATTGTTTGCCTGTTATTCCAAGCAAATTAATGGTCCTGTGTCAATTCTAAATTCTTGGTCAACCTTCCTAAGACCATAGGCAGGCATGCCTTCTTTGCCTCTCATTCTGGGCAGTCTAACGGTCCTATGTCAATATTGAATTCTTGGTCAACCTGCCTGTGACTCTATTCAGGCGTGCCTCCAGCAAAATACTTAATTTTCAATTCAACAACAACGGAACCTTCCATATTCGGCTAGGCTTCTAAAGGGAATTTCTGGCACCTTTTTTCTCTTTATGTTTACTGTTTCCTTGGAAGCAATACAATTCGTTTCACCGCTCTATTTGAAGTTGATGGACTGTTTAACTTTAATTATATACAGATGGAACGAAAGAAGAGGCGGTTGAATGTTTACACTTGTCATGCTGTTCTAAGGCACTTTCAGATGAAATGAACCACCTAAAAAATGTCAAGATTCCAACATTGAAAAAAGTATAATTATGTGGGGTTTATGGTACTAAGGTTGTGAAATCTGATCGTTTCAATCAATCAATTTACTTAAAATAAACAGAAAAAAAATATAAACCCCCACAAAGGCTCTTTGGCCTGTGAGAGTGGGAGACTAAACATAACATTTAATAAAAGCACTAAAAACAAACAAAAGAACAAGAAGAAGAAGAAAAAAAAGAAAGACAAAATAAAAAAGACAAGAAAAAAAAATAATTAAACAACTACAACAGAAATTACCATGCGAACCAAAATAAATAAATTAAACAAATTGAAAAGGGGAGACATAGGGAAAAGAGAAGCGAGGAGAGAACTAACTCTCTAAGCATAAGAGGTGGTCGGCTAGCTCTTTTTTAAATTATTCATAAGAATAACATAACCGAATTTTAACTGGTAGGGAATTCCATTTGGAGGCGCAACATAAAACTGGATTAAATTCTGATTTTATGGTTTTGGTTTTATGAATGAAAATATCCATGTCATTTCTGAGAGAAAAAGAAACACAGGATTCCTTTTGTAGTTCAGAATTAAAAAATACAATTGTTTGAGGAGGTTAGGGAGGAGTCCATGAAAATGCTTTAAAATTAAACAAAAGGAAAGCAAGATGTATGTGGCCATAGAATAAGTTCATGCTGAGATGGCCTGTCCCCTCATACACTAATTTAATTGCTTTGTTATATCGTTTGAAAACAGGGAAGGTAAGAGAAGATAATGCTGATAGCCATGCTGTTGGACAGTAGTACATATAACGTTGAATGAGAGAGTGAAAGAGGATCTTTATTATTGAACAAGGGAAACAATGACGAAGCTTCCGAAGAACCCCTAGGTTTTTGGAGAGCTTAAGTTTCACAAGATCAGAGTGATGTTTGAAAGAAAGATTTTCTGCCAATACATTATGCAGGAATCGAACATATCTATCAGGGGGACGATTTATATAACCATGGGTGGTAGAAATAGTTTGAACCGAAAGGAGAAGAAGTACCTGATCTTGAAAAAATAAATGGACTATATTTAACTAGATTTAGGGCAAGGCGACTTGCACCGAACCAAGCAAAGGTTCTTTCTAGAATAGAAGACACTTTCTTTTAAGGGAAGAACCTTTAATTTCTGAACACCCAAGAGTAGTATCATCGCCAAATGCAAATAGCACTGGATCTTGAGCTATGTGTTTCATTTTGGAGAGTAGGATAGTATGTGATACGCTGTCAAATGCTTTTCTGACATCAAGGAAAATTGCAGCTGGAGTTCTACCCTCATCAAGTGCTTTGTGAATGAACTTAAGCAAGGCCATGCAAGTATGTTCTGTTGAGTGTTTAGGGCGAAAACCAAACTGATTGTAATGAAAAAAAATTGTTTGTTTTGTCAAGAAACGACAAAAATCTAGAGTACATACATTTTCCAAAAATCATACTAAAGGCTGATAAAAGAGAAATTGGTCGATAATTAGAAGAATCATCCTTAGAACCACCCTTATGGAGAACAACTAATCTAGCAGTTTTAGGGCACTGGGAAACGTTCCATTCAAAAATTATAAGTTCGCAAGAACGGTGAGAGGATATAGAATAGAGGGTAATATAAACTTTAAAGCCTTGGCAGGAATTTAGTCAGGTCCTCAAGAAGAAGACCATATTAGCTAAGAGATGATTCTCTGGACTTCAAACTCGAAGATAGGATCCAAAGCCATCGATTTTTGACAAGAAGGACCGATGTACTTTGTTGCCAGGCTTTTCTCATATTCTTGCCGAATTGGAGAACATCTAGGATAATAAATATACTTGGCTTTACAAATTAAGGAATTCAATAAATTTCTATACTTTTTATACTTTTCAAGATGATGAGGAGAGTTAGAGGACTTCAATGCCTTCCACAAATAAGTCTTTCTTTTTGTACTCTTAAGAAGAGCTGCAGTCATCCAAGGGGCACGAGGAGCTGAACGCTTGGAGCTTTTAGGAGCTGAGATTACAGAACAACTATCAACAAATGCCTCTATAACCAGATCATAGAATCTATTGAAAAGACTATCAACAGACCGACTTGTATCGGTGAGAAACTCCCGGAAGTTATCAGACAATCTAAATTTAAACTGTTCAAGTTGATACTGATGGTAATGGACCGGTAAATTACAAGGAGTGGAAGGAACTGAAGGTATACCAGAGATTGGATAATTTGTAATATATGATAAGTGGTAAGAGATGTCAGACATGATAAGAAAGATCTAATTAGGTATTAGAGTAGAAAAAATTTGTTCGATTAATATGGCCGATGTGTGAGTAACTCTTGTAGGAATAGTGATACAAGGAAACATATTAAAGGATAAAGCAGAAGATAAAAAGTCATAAGAAGTTGTAAATGAAGTTTTTAACAGGTCAATATTGAAGTCTTCTAAAAGGATAATTTCATAATTACTTCTGCATGTTTCAGACATAACCTTGTAGAAAATTCCTAGGAAAGAAGACATCGACCCACTTGGTGGAAGATATATTTCCCCAATGATACTTTTCTTGTTGCCAATCAAAATTTCAATGAAAACTAAAAAATTCCATCCGAATTCTTACACAGATAACTACGCAAAGTATAATCCAGGTAATCACCAATATAAAATGCTGAGCCACCTTTTTGTCTCTTTAATCTGTTTACAAACTCCAGGTTATATCCGGAACTATCTAAAAGCATATCATTGTCCTTGTGAAAAAATTTTCTACAGAGTCCAATAATCTGAGGAGAAGAATTAGCTATGAGAGACTTCAAATTATTTAGAGAAGAACAGAGTCCTTGAATGTTTAAATGAAAAACTGAGAAATTAGTACCAGAATTCACATTTTTGTCCATGTCATATCTATAGACACAATCTACAAACAAATTACTAGTGAGAGAAGAGATATTAAGTGGGGTCCCAGATGAGTCACATTTAGAAATTTAAAACATTTAGAAGAGTCTTCTCAAGCAATTTAAATTGAATGGGAATAGAGTTATCACGACTAGAGTGATCATCATCAACAGCGGTTATTTATAAGAACTGGATGTAATAATAACCTGGATATAATTAAAGAGGAATGTGCAGAAAAAAGGAGAATGAACAGATAATTAATAGAAAAATGATTTGTGCAACGATCTAAGAGCAAAATATGGTATGAAAGAAAAACAAAAGATCATTAACAATGTCAAAAATAGTGAGGTAGCATATAGCTATCAAGCCTAGAAATTTGAAAGAAAACATGAAAACTGTAATGATAAAAAGAAAGAGAGAGAGAGAGTTCAATATAGTTGATCCATTGTATATAGAAAAAGAAGAAGAAAAGTAGCCTAGCCTAAAAAAAAAATAAGAATAGGAAAACAAAAGGAAACCAAGAATGCAAGATTAAGAATAAAAAGAAGAATAATAAATAAGGGATGGTTGAAGAAAAAACAATAGCAAACTATAAACTAATATCATAAGCAAGGATAAATAGCAATAATGAGAAATGAGAACACAAGGATTATTAGATGGATCAGCGGTTAATGCCACAATGAGGGAGAGGGAAAGGTTTGAACTGGTTAAGTGAGGTCTTGCACAACATACATCTTAAAAATTAGGAAAAGCAGACAATGCCATTCTTAACGAAAAAGACCTCCATTTGAATGTATGCAGTTTCCAGTATTAGCGGGTGCAAAAGCTAAAAAAGAAATATGGGTAAAAAATCGGCAAAAAATAAGCTAATAACAAAGAACACCAAGTAGCTGAAGATAGTATAGCTTTCCGTAGAAGTTGCAAGTGTTTTGAAAAACCAACAGATTACTAATGTTTGAACATTTTAGGGTCTAAAACTGTTGTCAAAATATATAATTTCAACGTGGCAACACTGGAGATATTGTGGTGCTACCTTAAAAACGTCGTAATTTTGCAACAATCAAAAGACAGGTCTCAGAAAAGTACTTTTTTACGTATGAATAAACCTAAGATGTGTTCAAGGGGCAAAAAGTGTTTTATTTTGATGCCCTAGGTACGTTTAGGGATTGAATTCTGGATAAGGGAAAACACGCAACATCACATAATATTTAGGAAAGAAAATCACCATGAAATTTTTTTTAAACATGAAACTACAACAAAACACATGTGGCTTAGAAATCGAAAGTTGACCATCCCAAATATTATTTTAAGCTTCCCTCGATGTCTATAACTTAACACACATCCAGAACTATTCTTTAAATATTTATTTTAGGGGACATCGCTATTAGTAGTTAAATAGTGTCGAGCCCGAAAGCAAAAGGCCTAACTAACCTTTGCTCCTCAATATAGGATTTTGTGCTGACAAAATTGGCTAATAGGTCTCTATTCGCCAAGGGTTTTCGGATATGCGTTCATCGTGCTTACGCCATAACATACAGCAAAGATCGACCTTGATTGGGATTGAATATGTCAGTGGCATCTATCTCAGAAAATTTGGGATGTAATTTTATTTACTGTATGCTAAAATGTGGCGTATTAGGGAGGCACAGTGTAGATTTCCCAGATTAGTCTGTTTAAATCCAGAAACAAAAAGTACTAGTCTTAATTAAATCTTTGGACGCCCTATAATCAGGAGTGTCGTTAGGGGGGCAGGGGGGACAGTTCCCCCTCCATGTAATTTAGAGATAAAAATTACTAAATAGCCTATGCCACTTGACTATCCAGATGTGGACCCCTCTCATCCCTCCCCCCCCCCCAAAAAAATGCTTGAGGTACGCTCCTGCTTATTATCCCTCTCCTTTGTGCCGCTAAAGAAATATCAAATGCGTCCCTTAGTTTCTGACATTGCTTGTTTCTGACATGGGGGTGCGGAGTAGAAGGTGATACTTATTTGCTGCTGAAGCACAGAAAGTAGTAAGAAATAAAGGTTTTGAAGTCTGACTTGGAATTAAGTACAAAATTAAAGCCGGTTCTTCGACACCTGAGTAAGTCCCATGTGGAGCTTATTAATAATTTGGCTAATTTTGGCTAAAATTCAAATATTTGCGCTGAGGAAGGCCAATAAAATAGAGTATACTACATACTGGTTGTGAT
>JAQQPU010000076.1:86086-99938 GCA_029168905.1 Artemia sp. Kazakhstan ARC1039 | reverse complement strand
CACACACACACACACACACACACACACAAACACACACACACTAAAAATTCTAAAAATTTATCTCGGCACTAAGTCGCCTGAGGTCAGTGTTGCTGGGCAACACTCTCTTACTCCATTATAAAATATTCAGAGCTTCTTATTATTACAACCTCCCATGAAGTTATGCCCTACAAATATTTTAGTGCTCCTGCTTTCTCATTCCGGTATGTTCTGCTTTTTGTTTCGCCACAGCTTGATAGCGAAAAAGAACGTTTCTTACAGCCTATTATCCAGAATAGATACAAACCTTAGACCTATAAGTTTGGACCGAATCAGATTTTTCGCACTGCTAATTCCTCTATGAGTTTAATGAAACGAGTAGCTTTGACTATTTGTTTACTATTTTCCTGGAAAACATCCAACATATCTTTATCAACTTTATTAAACCCTGGTGTTCCAGAACCATGAAAAATCATGGTTTCTAGTATCTTTGTTTTAGTTCTAGGACGTGTCTTCCTATTTTTCCAAAAAAAAAAAAAACTACACTTTGCTTTTGTACTTTTTACATTTTCACGGCATTGATGCCTTTTTCTGATAGAATTACCTCAGTTAGTGGAGCTATCCACTCTGTCAATTTTTTCGGCACCCATTATCCCTATCCGCTCTTTATTTCCATTTACTCGCTAATTTTACTCAGTCAGTCTTCTTAACGTTAGAGAATTCGCAATTCTAGAATTGGTAATTCTACCCTCGTATGCAGAACTTTTAAAATCTCCAAAATTTGTTCATTTTGCTTTCGTCCTTGGTAAAATTAGCAGGAAAACTAATGAATTTTTGAAGATTAACTTGGGACATTAAAATCTTCTTTATGATTTAAATGTAGGTGATTTTACCTTCCATTTTCACCCTGTATTATTCCATAGCCTTTGCCCTGCTGGCTAGGTTATTTTCATCAAATAATCCATATAAACAAGCACAAAATAGAACACTGCTTACATAGTTATTCACACCCAACGGAAATAAAAACGGTACTGATAGTTTAGTCATCATTGCTCTGAAACGCGGGCACTTCGAAAGGCTGAAGAACATTTCAAGAGTAATTGTCTAAGGATTCTTTGAGGTACCTTTTTAAATGGCTAAACCCGCATATCAAATAAAATCTTTATATTTGTATTCCGCTTTCTAAGGCGGTATTGAAAGAATGGCTAAGATGGTTAGGTCTTGTTGTATGGATGAAGCCCGATCGGTTACCATAAATCATGCCTTTCTAGTTCATATGGCACCAAACAAAAAACAGAACATATTCAAACAGGGTTAGGAAAAGTCATAAGAAATGACTAAAAAAACATAAACTCCATGGGAAGGAATAAATAATGAAGCTTTGAGCAGACTAAGGTGGAGGAAGATTATTAGAGGCTGTGTTGGCCTCAGGTGGCTTGGTGTTGCCATGGGTTTTTATTGTATTAGTAATAGTAACGGTAGCATTAATAGTTAGAGTAGCGAGGACTTCTTTAGCCAAAATATTTGGGGATGGGTGAATAGATGCTCAAGTATAAAGCTAAGAGTGAAAATTTAGTCAGAGCATCCTCTCTGTTTCCTAAGATCACACTAACTTAAAATCTTATTGATAGCCTCTAAATAGTTCAATAAAAATGATCATGCTAAGCAATTTACTTCTTCTCGAAATCAAATCAATACGTATATTAGTTACTACAGTCATTTTTATCGTCTTTCTTATATATTTTAATTTCCATTTATTTAATATTAATTATTAACAACAAATCTTGACACGACAATATCTCCTCCAAATGCCAGGACATGCTATGGAAGTCCCTGAGGCCAACATAGGTACGCACGCTCCTCCTCTATCCCAATCTATTCAAAACCCTCCCTCTTTACACCCTCCTAGGATGCTACCATTTCCCATAAAGGTTTCTTTACGACATCCTCCCACCCCAACTGCAGACGATCTGCTTTCTGTTTAGCCTACACGGTAGGCTGAAAAGGACAATCTTTGGTAATCTTTCATCCTTCATCCGCGGAACGTGCCCTAGTCATGTCAACATTTCTCTCATAATAGCGCTAGAAAGCGGGATTGAACCACACTTTTCCTACCGTTTGAAATACGGTCAGTCAGTCGGGTACCCAAAATTCCGTAGGCAATTTCTCTTGAAAACATCTAGCAAATCTTCCTCCGTGTTTTAGAGTGCCCCTGATTCAGGACTATTTTTGACCACTGTCATCACTGTAGTTTCCAATATTCTAATCTTGGTTCATATACTTATCTTCCTATTCTTCCAAACTTTTTTCAACTGAAAAAAAAACACCTTGAGCCTTAGCTCTTCTACTTTTAACATGTTCAAGCCACCCACCATCTTTACTTATAACACTACCAAGGTAAGTGAAGCTATCCATTTTATAAATCTTTTCGTTACCCAATATCACATTTTCATCTTCACTTATTCCTAGCCTTAGTGACTTAGTCTTCTTAACAATAATTTTCAAACCTATTCTAGTACCCCGAACTCGTGAAACCTGTAAAAGTTCATTCATTTTGCTCATACTTTCATCTAAAATGCTTAAATCATCAGCATACTCTAAGTTCAGGAAAGTTTTTCTTCCCCATTTGATTCCATATCCTCTCATAGCCTTTCATGTGCTGCTTAAGATACAAATGGGGATAGAACCCAAACCTGCTTAATTCCTGATTTAATATGAAATCAGCCACTAACCTCATTTCGTACCTTAACTGCAGCAGTTTTGTTCTCGTACATAGCACTAATCACTTTAATGTATTTATCTGGTGTACCATACAAGCATAATACCTTCACCAAGGCTCTTCTATAAGCTGAATCAAACACTTGCTCATAATCTATGAAACTAAGGACTATTGGTGTTTGATGACTCGGGTACTTCTTAATTATTAACCTGTGAAAATTTGGTTGACACATCCTCTACCCTTCCTAAAACCGCACTATTCTTCTCTTAAAACTTTGTCTACAGCTTCTTTATGTATATTAAGTGTAACCATACTAAGTAATTTGCTACCCAAAGAAACCAGGCTAATGACTCTATGATTACCACACTCACTCTTATCACCTTTCTTATACAGGGGTTTAATTAGGATTTTCCTTAAATCGCTAGGCACTTCTTCTTTTTCAAAAATCACATTCAAAATCTTCAACAGATTATTTCTAACCTCATAGCCACTATATTTAAGAAACTCATTTACCACGCTATCAGCACCCGGGGCCTCATTATTTCTTAATCCTTTTAGTGTTGTCACGATTTTTGTTTCCTCACAAAATAAATCTTCCTTCAGATCCAAAGTGTCACAAACTTTTTCATTTTCCTCTATGTCTTTTCCTGAAACAAATAAAGCCATTTTTTTTTTTTTTTTAATATTTTCATCTCAGAAGGGGTTTAAAATAAGAAAGCTACATCATCATGTACTTCCACCTACTTAACACTCAACCCTCACTCACTCCTTAAAATGTATCAATCAATCATAAATTTATGAAAAATAATAATAATAGTAATATTCATTATCTAACACCAAATTATATATTTTTTATCCCATTATCAATTTAATCATTAGAATCATATTTAGAAAGTAATTCACTTTTCAATAGCCTTTTAGATTTTCTTTCATCATTGCTGCTATAGTTTCATTTTACTGCTATAGTTTCATTTTACAATTTTCAATCGCCCTACTATGTTCAGACGCTATGCATGACCTCGATCTAAAATAATTGTGAAATGAAAAATATATTAACCCTAGCATCCCCATAGCTAGTGCATAATTTTTTAGAGTATTAATTTCTTATTAATCACTAAGGCTAATCACTTTTTTCTGAAGTGCTAAGCTTTATAATCTTTGTGTGGAGATTCAAAAGACAAAAGAGAAGCAAATTAATTAAGTCATTTTCACAAATTTAGCTTCAAACCTTGCCGTAGAAACCGCAAACGAAGCTGTCAATGAGAGTCAATCACTGGAAAATGAAAATCCAAAGGAAGTTGAAGCTCAGGCTGAACCACATAAAGGTAAGCCCAAATTTCTTTTGAGTTCAATTCTCAAATGTGTTGCGTATTCAAACCTAGCTCTCCAATTTCACAATTTAGTCTAAACCTATATGGATTTTTTTTTTGAGCATGTATATGCCATCCTGGAGTTTTTGAATACTTGGAAGGGTAGTAACGAAACGGCTGAAACAGCTGGTCAAGTTTGTTTATACTGATAGATCACCATAGATGGCGCTTTTAAGGATAGCTTAGAAAGTAGATTAGGATAGACAGATCACCTCGGGAGTGTATGGAAAAGCCCAAGGATTTTGATATGCTCTAAGCTTATAGCATCGTTTTCAAACCTTGATGCTACAACCCTAAGAGGGTCCCAATCCCATATAAAAAGGGTTACAGTCGTTCAGAAAAGTGGATAGTTTACGGGCAAATGTTTTTTTTATTTATCAATTTACCAATTTTATCAATGGATATACAAATCCGAAAGCAAAAACAGTATTAAGATGAATCAATTAATCATTCAAGATAATTAAAATGTGCTGATAAAACAGATAGCTGAGCTTAATTTTGTACGTTTATAGGCTTGAGCGGTAACTGACCTTACTTTTGACCTTTTTTGGGGAGTTGTGACACTAAAAATGTTGATAAATGATTGTTTAGGTTGTTTGAGAGAAAACTGATAAGCGTAACTAACGATAGAGCAAACACATGAACCAGACAGAAAGGAATGAAAAATGGGCTTTATTTTCCCAGACAAATTTAAAAATGAAACAGAATAAAATTTAAAAGAGATAAAAATTTCATTTAAAAGTTAAATTGTATTTCCGACGTAATCATCTTTAATTAGAATCGTATTTAAGAACTATAACAATTACTACTAGACTAACTTAGACTATTACTAATATCATAGACTATTGTTTTATCGTTTACATTTAGGGAAATAAATAATGTGCAAATCTGATATGCTATTAAACTATCAGCAAAAGATCAAAAATAAAACTGAATGAGTAAAAAAGTCAAAATATGACACAAAACTCACAATGTACTTCTAATGTGTAGCTACTGTAGGAGATAAAAATAAATTTTGGGAAATATAAACTACTATTTGACAATATAAAACTTTGAAACAAATTTTCAGCTGTTCCAATTAATGCCAACCAACAAAAATCCAATGAACATAAGACTACTAAGAGCGTAGTAACTGAAGAAGTTCAGGAAGCAACTGTGCCTTTGCCACCGGTTGAGACCACACCCATTCAACCAGAAGCTGTCGCTGTTGAAGAACCAGCTGTAGAAGAAGCAGTTCCGTTTGAGGGAGTAAGTACTTTCCAAATTTCGAAGTTGAAACCTTTTTAGGATGTGAACATCAATGGGGTTCATTTCTTCATTAGTAAGTTGTCAGGGTGTATCCAGGATTTTTTTTGGGTGGAGGGGTTACAAAAACATTAAAAAATAAATCAAATTTATTTGCATGCTTTTTTGTTACGTTTTTATGAGCTAGACAAAATTTGTGGAGGGTGCGGGGGTTTAAACCCCTCCCCAATGGATACAGCCTCGTTAATAACCCTTTCAGTAGTTCTTTTTAACATGATTTTTCTTCATTTATATAGATTTTGTTTAATTCTAGCTTATAATTAAAACGTAAGCTTATTATTACAATTTTACGTTTTTAAGAGTTCGACAAAATTTCTGAAGGGTGAGGGGGTTTTAAAGCCATCCCCCTAGGAACAGCCTCGTTAATAGCCCTTTCAGTAGTTCTTTAAACTTGATTTTTCTTCATTTATTTAGATTTTGTTTAATTTTAGCTTATGACTATAAAATACTATATTTGTCAAAACGCGTATCCCAAGTTAGACCTTAAAGACTTCTACATTTTATTGATCTGCTCAGTGATTACTGATTAAATCTGTATAATTTCTAGAAGACAAAATTTAATTGAGGAAACCTGAAAAGAAGAAGTTTTGAATAAAAATTGACTAAATCTTGCTGTTTAGTTCCGTTTTGAGAATAGAGAATGTACTACTGAAAAGATTATGTATTTCTTATCCAAATTGTAGGTAGTTATGCCGGAACTTGTTTTGAGGCTAGGCCTATTTCGACTATGATGAAATTATAGGTCTAGGAAAAAGAATACTAGAAATCATAGGAAAGAATTTCCTCTTTTGCATTATTATCACCACTCTCATCATTTAAACTTCCCAGAGATGCACCCATGGAACATAAATCCTCCTATACCACCACCTTCATTCCAGAACTTACTTGAGCCGTATTTCTTGATGACCGCCTGCATGACGTACTGTCCTGATGACCAGTACAAAGATCTCGATTGGGCCACAGGGACAACCTGATGAGTGTACTCTCCGCTTACTCTTTCTTTTTAAAAAATAACTTCCGTTTGGTGCAAGGATGGAATTTTGTGTCTCTTGAAATTCGGATGAGTTGAATTTCTTATGCGCCAAGTGCTGCTAAGGTCTACATTTTGTGTCATTGGTTTAAATTTTGTGGGGTTTGGGTTTTGCATCGATTGAGTTTTGGGCTGGTTGAATTTTGTTTGGCTCCGTTATACCACATTCAGTTTCGGGGGGGGGGGGGGATGAGTTTTATTGGGCCGATTTTTATCAGGTTAAATTTGTTGTAGTTGAATTCTGCTCAAGTTCGATTTAAGAAGGTTCAATTTTATGTGGGTTAAATGTTTCGTGGCTCGATTTTTGCAGACTTCAGTTTTATATGGGTTGAATTTTTTTGGCTGTGTATTATTGGTTGAATTTTGATTTTTTTTAAATTATGCTCTGTTCAAGCTCTACTGAATTAAATTGTGCCAGGATGAATTTAGCATGGGCTCATTTTTGTCTGATTCGGTCCGATTGGGTTTGATTTTACAAATTCAGTTTCATTTTTGGGTTTCGAGTACATCAAAATATTATAAGTTAAGCCCACGACGTTGAAGCCAATTTTTCCCACCATGTATGCATATCTCGTATGGCCTAGCGCAAATCGGCATATATTAAGTCCTTCCAATAGACCCCATATATATAGACCCTATGTGTGACATAGGTAAGCCTATAGCTTTGATGACCATGGATAAACAGTGTGAGACAAAGGTTGAAAGCACACCAAACCTTAATTACTATCTGAAGGAAAGAGGAGTCTTTTCAAAAGAGCAACAAGATTCCCTTTGGTCTCGGACAACCACTAAATCGTGATATATGGGATAAATCTGAGACATACTCGGGTTTAGTGTGTAAGTTTTACAAATATTTGGACTGTAAGTTACTTATAAAACCTAGACGAAAAAAACTCGAATATAAATATAATAAATCTACATAAATAATATATTTTTAGGCGAATATGTGTCACCTGAAAATCCTGATATAAAATTCAATTAGCGATGGCACTTTACTGCAGTACATAACAAATACTAAATTTACTTTTTTACAATATAGAGGAAACTTAGGCCTGAACACTTAATTTGCTTTTAAGCTGATCCATAACCTATTTAAATTTCACTCAAATATATTCAGTCTCCTGCTAAATCCTTAATTTTGGCATCTTAAAAAAAAATCCTACATTAAAAAGATATTCAGTGCATCCTCATAGTCTTTTAAATGAATGAAGGGTAAATATATCAAAATTATTTAAATCCCAAAAATAATGTGCAGTAACATACTTCTCTACACAGTCATATTGTCTGCATAGGCATTTGTGGTATCTGTGAAGAAGCTTTGCAATACCCTCCTCATAAATTGTCACCACCAATGATTTGAAGCGTGCTGTGACGGTGTCATTGAGCTCTTTGTTAGTTTCAAAGTGCTGCTCCCCTAAGCCACTACTTAGATTCAGGTAAAATATTGAAGTCACTTGGTGCTAAGTTTCGACTACCGAAAAAGACCTGGTTAAATTGTTCAATAAGCTGTTGAGTTACACGAGCACTGTGAGGACAGCCATTGCCATGGATAAGAACCATCCCAGAAGTCTGAATACCCATTCCTCTATTTCCAATAGCTCTCTGTAGGCGTCACGTAGCTTCACAATAAGCATCTATTTCTTGGTTGCATAAACTCCATAAGCAATATAGCTTTTTGGTCCTTAAACAAAATTCCTACAGACTTTTGGTTGTTGAATGCTTGTTCCAAATTTGTGGCCTTTTTGAGGAATTTGTGATCATCTATTGTTATGAATTTCATTGTCATTTCCGTGTCATTCTCATTTTTTGGGGAATTTCATGTTGGAACCAATTTCGTCACCTGTAATTTTTCCTGAATTGAAGAACTTGCTTCGAAAGAAAAAAAATGTCACTTCCAAACGGACGAGGAGCTGAAAAATTATCACAGCTCACTTCAATTCACTGATGAAGACATTTTTTCCAAACGGACGAGGAGCTGAAAAATTATCACATATCACTTCAAATCACTGATGACGACATTTTTTTCCAAACAGACGAAGAACTGAAAATTATCACAGCTCACTTCAAATCACTGATGACGACATTCTTTTCCAAACGGACGAAGAGCTGAAAAATTATCACAGCTTACTTCAAATCACTGATGGTGACATTTTTTTCCGAACGGACGAGGAGCTGAAACATTATCGCAACTCACTTCAAATCACTGATGACGACATTTTTTCCAAACGGACGAGGATCTGAAAAATTATCACAGCTCACTTCAAATCACTGATGACGACATTTTTTTTCAAACGGACGAGGAGCTGAAAAATTATCACAGCTCACTTCAAATCACTGATGACGACATTTTTTTCTTCCAAACGGACGAGGAGCTGAAAAAGTATCACAGCTCACTTCAAATCACTGATGACGACTTTTTTTTTTAAGAGACCGTTGCAAAGTGGCAAAACGGCTTCGACCTTCAGGGTGATTGAGTGGCGAAATGAGTTTGATTGCAAAAAAACTTTTGGCACTGCTGTTTTTTTATATCTCCTTTTTTCTCTTTGTAGCCAATAGAAGTTGAAAAAACCATCCCTCATAGCTCTTTGGAAAGCTTTTCATAAAATCCTACTAGTTTACTGGTCCACTGTGATTTAAAATTTTATTAATTTATTTTTTATTTAATATTTTTTTCCAAACAAAGATAGCTGTCACAAGCCAGGCCTGACCGACTTCGTATTTCAGAGTCAAAACAAGAAACTGAGAAGCATAATAAAAAGGTTTAAAACCAATCATACATAAAATTTGCAAAAGAACGTGCCATAATTTTATCAAAATTATCAAAAAAAAATTAAAAATGTGCATATACATGACAAAAAAAAAGAGGTAAAACTATTAAATTAAGAAAATTCATTAAGCAAAAAAAAATAGAAGAAAAACGAACAAATACAAATTACAGGTAGTAGCTTAGTTGGATGTTTTTACTTAATTATGTAGTATAAAGGACAAAAAGGGGTTTTCATATCTTGAAGTCAAGTAACGAACGGGGAACAATAGATAATAGGTAAGATAAGATATTTATGGCCAAAAACTATTTATTTATAGATCATTGAAGAAGAGCCTCCTGTCCGACGACCAAGAGATCACATTGATGAATTTTTGAGACTAGGAGAGGGAGCAGAAAATTTAGCTTTGAAGAAAAATGCCATTCAGGTGAGTTGCCAAGAACAAACTAAGCAGACACGCAAAGCGGCATGGAAATTCAATTCGGATATGAACCATAAATTATACAGGAGAGAAATTAAAAGATAAAAAATGTGTTTCAAACTTCTTGTCTATTAGATATTGCTAGCTCTAAATTAATATTTATTATGATTTTCATCAAGGTCGTCTGCTTTTTAGGTTTTTTCCCCTTCATTTTAAGAAATTATGCCGATATTCTTAGGCTAACTTTTGGTAATTATCTTAATAATAACTTACCAATTTTATCTTATCGGGTAATTTTGCAAGAACTTCCTATTTGTCTTATACTGGATTCAGCATGAAATTCCTTTTTTGTCGATTTCTGTGGCTCAGTCTATGCTAGAAAATTTAGCTGGTGCTGCACCATGAGGACCGCCAGGAAATTTCCGAATAGGTGAAGGCCTTGGTAATACTTTGTTTTACCAAAGTTTAACAAAGTTTAACTGGGTAAAACTTGGTTTTACCAAGGCTTAAATGCAACTCATTTTCCTTTTTATATTTTTTTAATGTCTTCTTGTCTCCAAACGGGGGGGGGGGGGGGCTATGGCTTCATACCTCCCTTCCAGTTTCCATACACGACATATAATATTCCGATTTCTCTTTTATTGTCAGTTATTTTTATCTGAACAGGACGGGATACGTTTTTTTTATAGATTGTTTGGAGTTTTGTAGAAAAAATTTCCGAAATTGAAAATACTCAAAATTGTGTTTTTTTTAAAAAAATTGGAAAAATTGGATTTTATTTATACATCTTTGAAGAAATCTAAATATCTAGGATATATATTGGGTGGGGTTAGACAATACAGTACGGTACCCTTCAAAGATTTTACAAGGACTATCAAAGTTTTTTACAACCTTTCGGTGCCTACCATTCAGATTTCGAAAGTCTGTAGGATCTTAACCATAAAAAATACAGTGGTATTGAATCGGACCATTTTATTACCAATCGCAATGAGAAGATTTATTTAATTGCTGGATATGTTTTTGTCATAAAATAAACAATGTATTTATAATTGTGAAGAAAAGAAGTAATCTGTAAAATTTTGCTTCAAAATTTGACTAAAAGCCTTTTCTATTGATTTTTACACCCCTTTTATAGTTTTTCCAATAGGTGGTGACAGACATGAAAATGTCTTAGAAACCAAGGATCTAAATTAGACAAAATTTAACTAAAACAAGTAAATAATTTCAGTATTTGATTAAATAATTTATTATTATCCCACTAATTTAAAATAGGAATGTATGTGTAGCGCATTCTTAAATTTTGAGACAAACTTACACTTATACCAGAACTAGTCAAAGGATAATAAACCTTCAAACTCAATCTTTGTGCCAGAAAAATTTCGAGGGGTTCTCCCGTCTTCCTGCCCCCCCCCCCCCTCTGATATTGAAAGACTGATGTAAAATACTGTCAGCTCAAGTTGTGGTAAATATATTACTGTTGGAACATTACAAAGTTTTTAGTGTACACTTTTTGCACGCGCGAAAACATAAATGTAAAATTTCGCTCCTTTTAAAGTTTGGTGGGACGATGTTTAATTAAAATGCAGGAAAAAATTTGTTTGCACAATGGTGGCACATATAATTTCATTTCATAGTTATGCGGTCCAAAATACCAAGACTTTGAGAACTCGTGAAATAGAGGATTTAATGCCACGCAGATTAATATGCAATAAAGCTAAACGATCTTAGTTCTATTCTGCTAGAATTTTCTAACAATTCTGCTGTTAGTGCCGCTTTAATTTATTTCTTAGTACCACCCTGGCTTGAAGCACCTTAATTATATTCTGTCAAAAAATCTTTTAATTGCTTAAGTTAGTATTTTGGCTCTAGGCTGATTTCCTCCTCCCCAAAATTTCCCCTTAATGTTATCCTCGTGGAAGATTTACCCCAAAAAAATTCTCCAACGGCAAATCCCCCCTTGGAAGATTTCGCCACGGAAAATTCTTCTCGGAAAACTCCTCACTCAGAGGGAAAACACCCCAAAATATTTCCTCCTGTAGAAAATCCCACGGATAATTACACACCCCCCTGGCCAAAAAAAATTCCCCTACATATGAAACTGAGGAGCTAGAGCTGATGTTTGACAAATAGAAATAATTAAGAAACAACGAGATTTTGAATAATCTACCTATATTCCAAAATATAGGCAGAATATGTGGTGTTGAATATCTTGCAGTATTTATTTTTATATTTTTACCTCTTTTTTTTTAGTTTTTTGGGGGTTCCGTTATCATAGCATGTATCTTGCAAGTTAGACAAAAAAATTATTTAAAAATATAAAACTAGTGGCAGCTGTAGAAACGTTGCCCTATGGTGAAAGTAGACAGAGATAGCAGGCTGAGACTAGGAATTACGAGTAATTACCTCCTGTGGACTTGTTCTGGTGCCGACATCTAAAGTACATTTTACCAGATCCCCCCTCGCAATCAAGAACGCGTCCACTAGGCGTAAATCAAAAGGTTTTCCTGTCTTAAGTACCTTTGGACATTTTAAAGATTTTTAGTCTCAATTGCATGGATTCAAAGTTTGAAGCAGGAAAATTTAATATGGACAGAGTTCCTTATTTCAAATAAGCAAGTACACTGATTTCTTTCATTTCTATATTACTCTACAATTTTTTATCAACCCCCAGCGCCCAAAAACGCGAAAAGATGAACGAAGAGAAATGTATATATAAAAAATAATCCCATAGGATATTCTGCATCATGTATTCTGCTTATATTTTTGAATATAGGTAGAATGTTCTAAAATTCCTTCTTTTATGCATTTTTTATTTGTCTTACTTTCCCTTTGGCACCTCAACTTTACAGGAGGGGGATATTTTCCAGGAAAAAAACTTCCAGGGGATTTTTCCACGGGGAGAATTTCTGGAGAGAATTAGCATGGTACTAATATATATTGGTTCATTTTGGCAAAACTTTTTTAGATTTCAAATTTAATTGTGGTGATAACTTCTAACTATTTCTATCAGTTTCTTTTTACATCTTAGAGTTGGAAATTTTAGTAAAAGGAATTAGCTTTTGTTAATTTTTAGGCAAAGAATAATGTAGGCATTCACCACTAGGGCGGTGCTAAAATTGATTTGGAATGGATATAACCTAGTAGTTATGGAAAATTAATTTCTTCTTTCCCAGGTTACACTGCGCGAAGTTAAAAAAGTAGTAGAAACAGCTGTCCGTCCGCTTGAAGCAATTTACAAATATAAGGACATCTCGAATCGCCATTTCGGAGGTAAGAGGATTTTTTCTTCTTCTTCTTCTTAGTGTTTAGTGTTGAAAATTATGAATTATTACGAGAAGCATCACTCCTTTCTTAGAGAAGAGTGATTCCCAACTCGTAATCTTACGTCACTTTAGGCATTCCCAAAATTATTGTACCAGAAGACATAGTTTTTAATATGCCACGGACATTAAAATAAAAAATTTTTGCACCTTGGGCCTTTTTCGCTCTTGTAAGCTCTTGTATCTTCCTTCTTTTATACTGTAACGTTTTTCTTCTGGTTGTTCCCAACGAAGTTTTAAGGGCAGCACCGCATTTTTGTCAGTGTTGCCACATTGAGCCGTGGCGATTAAAAAGCAATAGGAATTAAAAAATTTGACAAAGCTTTTCGTCCGTAAAAATTCAACCATTAAAAGTCTGTTGCATCTACACAAATTAGCATGTACACCTTTAAGGGAATGCTACACCATCTTAAGCTGTTTGGTGCTATAAATTTCAAGTTTATTTTTTTGCTGAATTTTTCACTAGTGTTCCTTTTTTTTAATTCAGTTATCTCAACAGCCAAAAACAGCATTAAGAACTTGGGCTTTAAGTTAAGCCCAAGTTCTGCACAAAGACTAACGAGCATTCAATAGCACAGGAAATCAATTTTCATTAATAAAAAAAGTTCACATATAACTCTCAAATTTAGAAAATTCCAAAATACAGTAACTTTATAATTAGCTTACATAAGAAGATAACAGGCACCAATGAACAGGTGCAGTGACATCTTTGTCTCAAACTTCACCAATTAGTCAAACAAGAGTGATAGTAATACGTGGCGTTCATACTTTGAATTAATTACAACTTAAATAACAGCGGCTCTATTATGTATTAAATAAAAAAACAAGTTTTTTAAACTGAAAGTAAGGAGCGACATTAAAACTTAAAACGAACAGAAATTATTCCGTATATGAAAGGGGCTGTCCCCTCCTCAACGCCTCGCTCTTTACGCTAAAGTTTTTT
>JAQQPU010000076.1:55271-81086 GCA_029168905.1 Artemia sp. Kazakhstan ARC1039 | reverse complement strand
GATATTCTAGGACCACTGGGTCGATACGATCACCCCTGGGGAAAAAAAAAAAAAAAAAACAAACAAACAAACAAACAAATAAACACGCATCCGTGATCTTTCTTCTGGCAAAAAATGCAAAAATCCACATTTTTGTAGATAGGAGCTTGAAACCTCTACAGTAGGGTTCTCTGATACGCTGAATATGATGGTGTGATTTTCATTAAGGTTCTATAACTTTTAGGGGGTCTTTCCCCCTTTTTTTGAAAATCAGCTAAATTTTCTCAGGCGCGTAACTTTTGATGGGTAGCTCTAAACTTGATGAAAGTTATATATTTGAAATCAGCATTGAAATCTGATTCTTTTGCTATATCTATTGGTATCAAAAACCCGTTTTCTAGAGTTTCGGTTACCATTGAGCCGGGTCGCTCCTTACTTACAGTTCGTTACCACGAACTGTTTGATGATGTTATGTAAATCATGAATATGTGCATCATAGGTAGCACAATAGAGCTGCCTAAGTAAAGAACGATGTTGGCACAAAGTATTATTTATTTTTTTGTTTCCATACCCGGGCACTTCGTATCGAAGGAGTTGTTGCATTAACTTCGAAAAGGGCTCATTTGATTGGAAAATGGAGGGGCTAGTGCCCTTTTTAATAGTCGAAAGTGGCTGGAGGCTGGAGTGGCTGGAGTGGCTTCCAGATAGAAAATATATTTTTGAGGAAGACACTCCCCCACCCACAAACCTCGGGGCAAGGGTTCTAAGTTATGCCCTGAGGGCATATAAGAACGATGTTGGCACAATGTATTATTCATTATTTGTTTTTCCTTTAGAGCAGGGCACTTCGTATCGAAAAAGTTGTCGTAAAAAACTTCGAAAAGGGTTCATTCAATTGCAAATTGGAGTGGCTTGTGCCCTTTTTAATAGTCGAAAGTGATTGGAAGGCAACTAACACCCCTTCTACACCCACCATTTCCCGAAACACATCCAATCAAAATTTTGAGATAGCCATTTTGTTCATCGTAGTTGATTTCCAGGTAGAAATTATGTTTTTGAGGAGGACACTCCCCCACAGCCTTCAGGGCAAGGGTTGTAAGATATGCCCTGGGAGTATATAAGGTTCTTATAGAATACGATGCTGTAAAAACATCAAAAAATGCTCATTCAATTGAAAATTGAAAGGGCTAGTGCCCTTTTAATAGTCGAAAGTGATTGACGGGCAACTAACCCCCCACCATTTCCCCAAACATATCTCATCAAAATTTTGGGATATCCATTTTGTTCAACGTAGTCGAAAGTTCTGGAAATTAGGTCTTTTAGGATGATAACCCCCTCAGAGCCCTCAGTGCAAGGGTTGTAAGTTATGCCCTGGGGGCATATAAGGTTTATATATAAATTTGTTGTAAAAACTTGAAAAAGGGCATATTTGTTTGGAAATTGAAATTGCCCTTTTTAATAGTCGAAAGTGAGTGAAGAGTTATTGACCCCCATCTCACGTCCACCTTTTCCCCAAACACATCCAATCAAAATTTTTAGATAGCCATTATGTTCAACGTAGTTGAAAGTTTTGGAAATTAGGTATTTAAGGATGACAACCCCTCCCCCCCCCCCCCACAGCCCTCAGGGAAAGGGCTGTAAGTTATGCCCTGGGGGCATATACAGTTTTTATTGAAAGCGTTGTCGTATAAAATTCAAAAAGGCTCATTCAATTGGAAACTGAAAGGGCTAGTGCCTTTTTTAATAGTTGAAAGTGATTGGAGAGTGACTAGCACCCCTCTCACGCCCACCATTTTCACAAACACATCCAATCAAAATTTTGAGATATCCATTTTATTCAACGTAGTTGAAAGTTCTTGAAATTATGTCTTTTAGGATGAAAACCCCCTCAGAGCCCTCAGTGCAAGGGTTGTAAGTTATGCCCTGGGGGCATATAAGGTTTAGATAGAGTTGTCGTAAAACTTCAAAAGGGGCTCATTCAATTGGAAATTGATTGGGCTAGTGCCCTTTTTGATAGTCGATAGTGATTAGAGGGTAACTAACCCCCCTCTCACGCCCACCATTCCTCCAAACACATCCAATCAAAATTTTCAGATAGCCATTTTGTTCAACGTTGTGGAAAGTTCTGGAAACTAGGTCCTTTGAGAATGACACCCCCGCAGTCCTCAGGGTAAGGGTTGTAAGTTATGCCCTGGGGGTATATAAGATTTTTATTGAAAGTAATGTCGTAGAAACTTCAAAAGGGATCATTTGATTGGAAATTGAAAAGGCTCGTGCCCTTTTTAATAGTTGAAAGTGATTAGAGAGTGACTACCGCCCCTCTCACACCCACCATTTCCCCAAACACATCCAATCAAAATTTTGAGATAGCCATTTTGTTTAACGTAGTTGAAAGTTCTGGAAATTAGGCCTTAGAGGATGACAACCACCCTAACAGCCCTTAGGGTAAGGGTTGTAATTTATGCATTGGGGGCATATAAGGTGTTTATAGACAGCGTTGTCGTTTCAAAAAGGGCTCATTCGATTGGAAATTGAAAAGCCTAGTGCCCTTTTTAATAGTCGAAAGTGATTGGAAGGCTTGACATTTTTATGGTAAAGATCGATGTTGGTATAATGTATTATTTTTGTTGTTGTTGTTGTTTAGACCAGGGCAATTCGTATCGGTGGAGTTGTCGTGGGAACTTCGAAAAGGACTCATTCGATTGAAAATAGAAAGGGCTGATGCCCTTTTTAATAGTCGAAAGTGATTTGAAGGCAACTAATCCCCCTCCCACGACCACCCTCCCATTTTCCCATTATGTTTAAAAACTAAATTTTGCCTAAAGATTAAATCAAAATGCACTGTGTTAATGCTAATTCCCAATAAGGCATCTCAGCAGTATCTCAAGAACGACTGAGGGTATTATGTTCAGAATTTCGGGGCTACTTCTGCTCTTAAAATTTAACCAAATCAAAATAGCGTACGTGTATCCAAGCTATCAAAGAAAGTAAAGATAATTTCTTAAACCACATTGGCCTGACATAACATAAAGAAAGAAAAACGAGCAAAAATGGGGTTTTTAAAGGCCAAATGAAAATACTGAAAAAACACAACAAAGCGAATATTTCGAGAGGACAAACGCCTCTCTTCTTCAGCGCAAAACGAAATAATGTATCCAAGGAAAGTGCCGAAGAAAAAAACAAGAAAAAACAAACGCGGAAAATTGATAATAATAATTTATTTTTGACCCACTAACAATTATAAAAAAGTGGAGTAACAAAAGAAAATAAAAAGTAAAGACATACAAAACAAAACACATGCAAAACAATATCAATATAAAGAACTACAAATTTGAATCAGAACAATCGCACAAGAGGATGAAAAGGACCCAACCGCTTGCAGGCCTCATCTTTTAACTTGGGAGTCCAACTTATTATATGACGTCAATATATCAGTTGCATTAAACATTCGAATAATCATACGGTTTCTATACCAACGAGGCAAATACAAAAGATATTTACAATAACGGAAATACAAAACTCTAATATCCTGCATATCACTAGTATTAAAAAATGGGCGCAAACCAGATAGAAAAAGAATGGAATGTTCGCAATATGTAGAATAGAGTTTAGCCAAATGCCTTACGAGAATGTCGGCCGCGATTTGGGACAATTTTAGCATAACCTGCTTTAAGCTTATTCTTAATATCTGCAAGTGCACTAGCACGGATAGCTGAAATAGAAGAGCAGATACTAATCCCGAGCCAACGCAACACAGGAGCCAGCTTAACTGAAAAAGAACTACAACTAAAATCACTGCTTGGGTTTTTAGCATTGAAAACTAAATATTCACATTTTTCAGCATTAAGCATGAGGCCAATTTTTTCCAAAAGCTTAGAAACAAACTGGGTAGACTTAGCTAGGGTGAATTTTGAACGGCTAATAAGTAATAAATCATCTGCATAAGCAATATAAGATAAATTAGTTAGACCCGTAAAACACGACGGAAAAATACGAGAAAGCACAGGATATAAACAAGCATTAAAAAGGTATGGTGACAGAACCCCTCCCTGCCTAAGTCCAGACCGAATTGGAATATTACCAAAAATGATCTCTCCTGACCGAAGTCGAACATATGAATTTGCATACCAAAAACGAAGGACACATATAACAGATGAATTCACTCCAAGCTGTAACGCACATAAATGAACTTCAGATCCATCATTTTGTGCTTGAATTAAAAAAGAAGTAAGAATTCGATGCGCATGTTGACATCCTATATTTGGTTTAAACCCAAATTGATTGGACACATAATACACTTTTGGAAGAATTTCAGGAAGCAGGACATATTCAAAAACTGCTCAGCGAAAAGGCTACCCTACTAGGTCTATATGATGCGCAATTAGTCGGATCTTTCCCACGTTTAAGAATCGAAGTGACACTCCCGCACAAAAAAGAATCAGGCACCAAAGACGTACATAGACAAATTTGGGATAATAACTGAAAATGGTAAATCAATTCTTTCGAATCAATATGAAGGTTAAAAACACTAATACCATCAATATCATATGATTTAGATTTTAAGTTCTTAACACAACGAATCACACGGTCAGCAGAAACGGGAGGCACATGGCCTTGGTAAATTTTCGCAGGTAATACATAAGAACAGAGGCTAACAAACTGAGAGTGAACCGCATAATTCATAATATTAAAAATCTTATTATAATGATTAATCCAAGAGGCATTAGGGATCCGATCGGCATTAGGAGGTGAATCAAATTTCGCAACATGAATCACTTGTTTCCACTGACTAGAGGTCTTCGGAAATTCTACACCATTGTACCTTACTTTACGAAGATAACGTTTAAACTCCAACTTCGTTTTCTGTTTAATGTCAAAAAGGTGACCCCTTAAAGGGCGGCTGCACGCTACCCAAATTCTAAGCCACAATTTTGCACGATTTTTCACAATTTTTAAAACTGGGTCAGATTTCCATATTGAACCTCTAGTCTTAAGCTTAAAACGACAAAGCGGGACAGCCACTTCTTCAGCTTTTTTCAGGCAGGAAACAATCTGGCTGTAATATATATTCAGCTGAACTCGAGCTTGTGGGGATATAACACTGGTACAGAGTAAATTAGATGGAACTTTAATCGTAAACAAAAGAAGAGCAAGGATTGATAGATATAGAGGCCAGTCCGCTTTATTCCAGTCTCTGTTGGTTATCCACTTTTTGTAATTAGTACATAAGTTCCGTTCAGCCCGAGTCGTATTGATGGTGACAGTGGCTGAAAGGGGCAGATGGTCATAATCAGGTTCATCCTGGTCAATTTGAATATCACTAATAGAAACACCAGAAGAAACAACACAGTGATCAATATCAGACAATGAACCGCTATTATGTATGTATGAATGGGATGCATCTTTATCCAAAACCCGATAGCCATTAGGTAGCAAATCCAAAAATGAATCAGTTCGTGTTGAGGTAGAGTTTATATCACAGTTCATATCGCCTAAAAGGATCCAATCCAATCCACTACTATCAACACTAATAAGAAGGGTCTTTAGCGATGCACATGCTTTAGTATACTTTGTTAGAGAGGAAAATGATCTTTGGTCACAAGGGAGGTATACATTAATAAGAACTAGGTTAGCAGGACGGATTGCAATGAAATAATCACATTCACGATAACACACAGGGGATAGCGGGGGTAGTTTATGTTTTAATACGTAGGCCAGCCCGCCTGAAGGTCTCCCAGAAGTTTTTCGGGCACTTCTAGCGAAAACCAAGGGTTCTTTACTCCTTCGAAGGGAGTTCAAACTCACCAAAGGCAAAAGATGTTCTTGTAGAAACAAAATGTCGAAATTAGATAGTTTATGGTTCAAAGAATCATCCTTATCCTTCGTTCCGTTAATGTCGAATGAGCATATAGAAAATTCGATTTTAATAGTCATTTTCTTAGCTGACTAGAACGTTTAGCTACAGCATTACGAAGCATTCGGCATTTTAGAGAAAATGAAACATGATTGCCATGACAATTAGCACATTTAGGGGTAGCCTGGCACGGGGAATCGCGCGACGATTCATGCTCTTCTGCACAGCGGGAGCAACGTTTAGGGTTATTACAAGACGACTTCAGATGATTAGGCGATTGGCAATTATAGCAGCACCTCGGTGGATGCTGGAACTCATGAACACGGAAAATCTCATAACCAACTTTCACGCCAAGCTTCAGTGCATTAGCAAGAGCAATTGCATTTTCAAAAAACACTTTAGCAGCAAAAGAATTGCCAATTCGTTTTGCATCCTTAATATTGCCACAGCCAATTAGCATGCTCACGTCAAAGGCGTTTGATAAACCTTTTACAATACCTATATATTTTGTTTCATATACTTTGAAGCCACAGTTGCTCATAATAGAGGGAACAGAATCGCAAAAGTCCTTATCAGCAGTCTGATCAATCCACACCACCAATTTATCGCCGGAGGGCTTTATGCTATGAATACCCCGGAATATGCTATGAAGTACGCCGGAGGCGTTTTGCAGGATTATTAAGGTGAGATGGAACTTTTGAAATGACAATAATGGCCTGATTATCAGCGATTGGCTGGGGCCTGGGGTCACTAAGAGGAGGGAAATTTAGATCATAAGACAGAATTTTCTCACGGATTTGCTTGAGTTCGGAGTCAATGTTTAGAAGCCTTGATGTGAGGCTTGAATATGCAACGACTGGAATGACAGAAACCTCGGTAGGCAAAATAATCACTTAAGTAGGCAAAATAAAATCATCAGACTCGCATTTCTGAAAGGTCTAAATTATATCCTTTATGTGACGGTAATTAGCTAGATCACCTTGCTGTCGAGGCACATGTTCGCCCACGAACACTCGAGACCATAGGTCAGTTTTAGCTATCATAATAGACTTTTCATCAAAAAGGTCACCCGCATGTTTGGCAATAATTTCATTATCCACTCCTTCATGAAAATTCGACTGCACAAAGTTTAGCAGCGCAGAATGTACAAGCTCTATCATAATCATGAATATATTCAATTTATACCACATTCATCCATTTAACTAGTAAATAAGTTCAAGTCTAAACTAGTTACTAGCACCCATCTCTATTCAATTATTGCATAGATATTCAACTACAATTTACTGTCCCAAGGGAATTTGAAATAGTCTGCAAAACGGTAATCCGCTTATAAAAATAAATCCAAAATGAAAGTCCACAGGGAAATTTCACATCTTGAGTAAGGTTATATCCGAAAAACTATGATGTTACCACAACGAAGTCTGAATACCAATAATGTGAAAAGAACCAAAAACCCAAAGAAAAAACCAAAAACTTAAAAGATGAATAAAATTCAATAATAGCCAAAAATTATAAGAATTAAAACCAAATACCTAACAACCATAAAAGCGAGTTATTCGCCAATATCCGCGATTTGCACAAAATCCAAAAAATTATGTACTGCCATCGACGGATACTAGCGAACAACTGAGAAATAAAAGAAAAAAAAACAATTCATTCACTCAAAAACAAAACGAACCAGTAATTAAACAAGTTGGAGAACTATGTCATCTGATTTCGGATTTTAATTATTGCATTTCTTGCAGACACCCTTTGAGACCTAAGGGGTTGTTCCCGTGTTTGATTATATGACTGGGAAAGTGGTTCAAGGTTTATTTCAGGGATTACTAAAGTATCAGCTTCTCTTTTGAGAAAACCGAAATATGACTCGTTTATTCTTAAATCATCGGAATCTTTGCTTAAGGCTAGACCTAAATGTTGGTATTTATAAATTTCAACAGCTTCTCTGTAGTGCTGGACAATACCTTTGTCATGCGAAATTAGGCTAGCTTGATTAAACAAAATAGTATGGTCTGGGTTCTCAAAAATGTGCTCTGCAACGGCAGGGTCAAAATTTTCTGTTTTTTCCGCTTTTTAAATGTATTATTAATTGAACTAGAGAGCCGAGTTAGTCTATGCGTGAGTCGCTGATCAGTTCTTCCGATATACCAAAGACCACACGAACAAGAAATTCTGTAGACACCGGAGTTTTCACCTATCGAGATAGGGTCTTTACCTTAATAAATTTAGGACCTGATAGTTTTCTGGGTCTATAATAAGTGTAAATGTTATTTTTCTTAGATTTTTTTTAACTGTGGTCGGAAATCCCCTTAACGTATGGGAGACCAAGATAAACTGAATTTTCCCTTTGATTTGTGTTTTCTGTTTAACTATCTGATAATCTTTTAATGCGTTTTGCAATTACAGAATTTATTAAACTAATTGGGTAACTATTCCCAAATAAAATATCTCTAAGGTGGTTGAGCTCTAAATCCAAGAAGCTTGTTGAACATACTTTCAATGCTCTATCAACTAGAGAAGTGACAACTCCTCTTTTCACAGCAGGAGAATGATTAGAGGAATAATTTAAGTAACGGTCATTCTGTGTGGGTTTTCTATAGACATCAAACTCGAAACATTTATCATTTCGGTGTACCAGAACATCTAAGAAAGGAAGACGCCTCTCTACCTCTGATTCTTGAGTAAATTTAAGTTTTGGATCCAAAGAGTTGAGCAAGTGAAGAAAAGAACCCAGAGACTCGTCACCATGCTCCCACAAATAAAAAATATCATTTTTAAAACGAACCCAAAATTCAGGTTTAAACCAAAAATCAAACACGTGAACAACCCCTTAGGTCTCATAGGGTGTCTCCAAGAAATGCAATAATTAAAATCCAAAATCAGATGACATAGTTCTGCAACTTATTTAATTGCTGGTTCGTTTTGTTTTTGAGTGAATGAATTGTTTTCTTTTCTTTTATTCCTCAGTTGTTCGCTAGTATCCGTCGATGGCAGTTCATAATTTTTTGGATTTTGTGCAAATCACGGATATTGGCGAATAACTCGCTTTTATCGTTGTTAGGTATTGGTTTTAATTCTTATAATTTTTGGCTTTTATTCAATTTTATTTATCTTTAAAGTTTATAGTTTTTTTTGTTCTTTTCACATTGAATTTCCGCGTTTGTTCTTTGTTGTTTTTTTTTTCTTCGGCACTTTCCTTGGATACATTATTTCATTTTGCGCTGAAGAAGAGAGGCGTTTGTCCTCTCAAAATATTTGCTTTGTTGTTTTTTTTCAGCATTTTCATTTGGCCTTTAAAAACCCCATTTTTGCTCGTTTTTCTTTCTTGAAAGAAATTAAACTGATTTTTTTTCGAATGGTATCAGATTTCCATTTCAGGTCAACTAGAGGAGGTATGAAACTAAATTAAACACTACTATGTTGGATGTGTTTGGGGAAATTGTGGGCGTGAGAGGGGGGTTAGTTTCCCTTCAATCACTTTTGACTATTAAAAGGGCACTAGCCCTTTCAATTTGATTCTGTCATAAATGCGTTTCTATCCAAACGAGCATAATCGAAATTGAAAAAAAAAAATACTGACCCTCATCTCCTCTTCCTATTTCAAAGAAATATTGTGCTAAAGCATTCATTCGTGACAATTCTTGGATATATTGGAGGAGCAAAATGTAGTTTTGGAAATTCTGTTTGTTTTTTTTAACAAAAAGATAAAAATAAATCAAATAATACGATGGTGAGGGAATAATATAAGTCATAACTGAGAGCTTACTCTCCCATATCTTCAACTTTTGAACTATACCGGTAAGGCCTAAATTACTCCAAGAAAGTTTTTTTGTCTAAAGTGAAAAATAAAAGAGAAAATTTGCAGAATGAAAAATATTTCATCCAGATTTTGTTTAAATAACCGTTCTTAAGATTGTAACTTATTTTACTTTTCCAGATAATGAAATATTTTCGAAGCCCCTTGTCCTTTTTCTTGGACCCTGGAGTGGTGGTAAATCTTCAATAATCAATTATTTACTTGGAATTGAGTTCACGGAAAATGCTTTGAAATCAGGTAAGTTTGAAATATTTTTCCTTGGAAAAAGTATTGATTTCTGCATCCTCACCCCTTTTTTCTCAGAAACTCCAAGTAAATTTGAACTTTCAGAGGTCGTAAGCTAATTTTCGAAACAGCCCATTCTGTAAGTAGAAAGAGAACAACACTTTTATAAGGTTGTAGCTAAAACAATGGTCTGTACCATCAAATGAGATTAGACCAAAACGGGTAGCTAAGGCAAAGGGCGTCGAAAAATTGCCTGAAATAACAGAAATCCTAAATAAAGAAAGAAAAATTCGGCTAGAAGACTTGCAAAAATGAGGATCAAGACGAATTGAAACTGAAAGTGAAGAGCAAAGATATTTGTGGTTAGAAGACAAGAATCAGAACGAGTCAAAAATGAAAGTTAAGAAAAAAGAAATATTTAGTTAGAAGGACAACGTCATCGCAATCTTTGAAGCCAACTGGCTGTGACACAAAAAACTGTGCAAACCTACAAAGATACCGTAAACTACGCAAATGATAATTACAGGTCAATGGGACCCTTCAACATTGCATGTAATCACTGCGGAGCCCTCCATTTCCCAAGGAAAAAGTGGCAAAGAGAAGTAATTCATATGGAGATTGCTGATTGCATGGTCAAGTTGCATTGCCACCATACAATTTCCAAATCAATTGGTTTATCTTTTTTTAGGACGTCACTTGTTCTCTAAAGAGTTCCACAAAAGAATCCGAAATTTGAACTTATGCTTTGCTCTATCTTCATTCAACGTAATCGATGATCGAACCATCAAAACTTCGAATTTTTTTAGATTTAAAGTAGCTGAGCAAAATAATCACAAAATCGATTTAATGGCACATCCATCACAAACCATTAAAGGTGATTTCACACCACCTTCATGTGGTCAGATTTACTTTCGGCCCCGATGAAGCTGTTGAAGAACGCCTCGCTCATGCTTTAAATTATGGGATCTCTCGTAACCTAATGATTCTCTTGGAAGAAATTTCATGAGGCACAAACAACAATGCCAAAAGTTACATGAAAATGTAAAAATTGAAGAATGATGCTAATCAACGTGCAGCTTCACCGGGACAATAGCCTTGAAATATGCAGCTCATATGCACTGTGCCAGAATGCGTCAATTATAGACGGTCTAATTTCCAGTGGTAATTTATTTGAGTAAGCATTTCGAGATTGACAGTTGAATCAAAATTTCAATTGAATGAAGCATCACGTTATTTTAAGCTCGTTAAGAAGCTATTAAAATAGATGAAAAATCGTTGATCATCTCCCAGGAAAATACAAATCTTATAAAAGTTATGATTCTGTAAATGACAAAGAGGAATGAGGAATTGAATTCACTCCAGATCTCCTCAATTTAATTTATACTGAAAATGTGCCACCCCATGACTTAAAACAGAGGAAAATACATTAGTTACGCTTTTGGGTAACTTAGATATTCAGACGGGATATGGAATGTAGCCCACGTTATTGTTACTGAATTATGTACAAACATAATTGAGGCGAAAAAACTTACTGGGGAAAAATCAGGAAACGAAGTTCGTGTTTCTCGAATCACGCTCAACTCCAGTAAAGGTCAACTTGGATGTATTCTTCAACGACATTAATTTCCACTTTAACCTGGATTTGCAATTACAATACATAAGTCACAAGGTCAAACTTTCTAATTTGTTGGTGTCGACCTCTGTACTCCTGTTTTTAATCATCTTATTTTGTACGCGGCATTTTCTCTTGTTAAAAGATAACATATCTTAAAAGTTCTGCTACAACCTGAGAATGAACGAAGGGCACATAATGCTGTGTGAAAGAAGTATTGACAACTACCAACAACACATTTTATTGTTTAAATTATATGCCTTTTTTATAAATTAATTAAATGAGCTATAATTATGTATATATGTGTTTATAGCTTTTTCCTCAAAATCAGTTACATCGTTTTTTTTCTCTCTTAAAATTGGGATATTGATATTTCTGGCCAAAAGAACGATATAAATAGGTGACAACTTCAAGGATGAATTCGTATCGAACCTTTGGTGACGCCATGACATCAAAAAGAAGTTCACACTGTCTGAGGTTAGAATACAAGTGACAATGAGAATCAATATATACAGGCCTGCCACGTAGTGGGTGATAAATGGCTCTGAAAAGCCAAAGAAAAAGGCACGGAACAAGAAACAGCAACAAATCACATCCTGTGTAAAATTGCATGAAATGACAAATGGCTCTGAACACCCAACGAAAAAGCAATGGAAGTAGAAACAGCAACAAACCATATTGCACTGCAAACCAAAATGTGACTTAAAACTAAAGAATAACACGATAATTATGCCATTGCGTAATTTAGATATTTCAGACAGTTACAAATTATAATTGAATAAAGTATGCGTTATTTTAACACTTGTAAAGGATGAACAAGAAGGAGGAATTGAATTCACGGTAGAATTTCTTGACTCAACTGAAATTGCTGATTTGCCACCCTATGACTTGACTCTAAAGAATAAAGCGATGATTACACCAATCGTGTATTTTTGACATTTTTTAGGGCAGAGGCAATGGAAAATCCCAAAATTAGAAGCAATGGTGCACAAAAATGAAGTGCAAATGCGATACATAGCTAGAAGACATATTACAAGCAGCACCACAATGAATATATCGAACCATAAATGAAATCTGTGGTTAGAAGAGAAATAACAGTGAGAATTATAATGATTTCAAGACGAAAACAAATCCTATACAACTGGTGATTGTTTGATGCATTAAGAGGAAGGAGGAACTGAATTTACCCCATATTTTCTTTGCTCAATCGAAGTTTCTTGAAAACGATTTTGGTTAAATTCGAATAGATAAAGCAAAGGGCATGGGAAAATGTCTGACGTAATAATGCACGAAAATGAAGTGCAATAAAGATGTGCAGCTAGTAGACATCTGAGAACAAGCATCACTACAGATCTCAAATGAAAATACTGGACAAAGAATCTGCCTCTGGATAGAAGTGACAGGGATGATAACATCGAATTGTAAATGAAATCTGCAGTTAAAAGAAAAGCAACAGGGAGAATCACAATGAGTGCGAAAAGAAATAACCTGTAAAATGGATGGTTCTTTGATGCATTAAGAGGAAGCAGGAATTGAATTCTCGCCAGAATTTCTTAGATTAAGCTAATAAATGATTAGAGAATCAAATATATACAAGTCTTTCCCGGCACTATATATTTTTACATTTCCTGACTTATCTTGAATGCAGAAAAATTCTCAGCTCGGTGATTCATAGAAAGCAAAGACGACTCTTGAAATCAAGATTCCACTTGCAAAGTTCACATTCTCAAATTAACAGGCCCCTATTTTCTAAGTATTATTTGTTTTTAATAAAGTGTTTTCTTTTTAATTTAAATTTGAAATAAGCTGAAATTTAGAAACCCAACGATTATGAATTCCGAGGAAATAAAATAACATCTTTGTCTCGAAACCTAAACTTTGAAAATCTTATACAATTTTTTTGCACTGGAATCGAAAAATTATAGCAATTGTTTTGGACTGACAAAAATATTGGAACCACTTGAACCTTTCACAGCTATTATCTGATAAATTTTAAAGGGTTTAAATATCAAACATTTAAGTTACAATCAGAAACGTTTGGAAAACCGTTATGTGATAATAGCATGTTGTAAAAAGAGTATGATCAAATTTTTCAAATTAATAAAAATACTTGCAATTTTTTTATGAAAGTCCCAGATTTCAACGAAAAGTGGACTTGAAAAGTCATTTTGCAAAACTGTAGGTGTTAGAAAAATTCGGGTTGTATATTCAAATTCTACAAAAAAAAAAATTATTTCTTGTGAAATTATTTGAAAAAGCACCGTACAAATCTTGATGATACAAAAGTACCAATTTCCCTTATGGAAACTTTCTGACATTACTCTAATTGCTGATTTTCTCTATTTCCATTCTTTTTACTTGTGGTATAGAATAAATTATAATTCACAAATTGACGACAATATAGTTGTGTATGACCATTTGAAGTATCAAAAATAAGTAAGGAGGAACGATTTTTAAATCTGTTTGGTAAGATTCAAGTGGCTCTTTTGTATCCGGGTCGGGTAACTTAGGATCCAAAGTCAGGAGAGAAGCCTGCTAATTTATATGCACAAGAAATTTAAAGGTATATGAAAAACGGTATTGCGATTGCTAATTTTTGTACTCAGGAAATCAATAACATAATGTAGATGGTGTGATAGTGCCTCCGTGTATACAGGGTACCAGTGTGGTCATTCTTTGCTCAAACTGCTGCGATAGGAAAACAGAAATGAGCAGTATGCATATCAAATTATGAACAAATCACTTTTGATTTATTATCTCCACTAACTCTCCCCCCAAACAGAGGTGATAAAGGGGGGTGAGTCAGGGGGCCATTGCTCCCCTAGACTTTGAAAATTACCGTGATGTCAACGCTAATCCCTGTTTTAGATTTGTTTGCTCAATGTCTTTTTTTGGCATCTTCATTAAAAAAAGCCGAAAAAAATCCTTGACCCCCCCCCCTTCACATTTTAGTGAATTGGTGCTGATGTCCCCAAACCTCGCTAGAACCAAAATATAAAGTCATAATAATTAAATCTTCATTTTGGCCAGAATGTACCTATGATTACTCTACCTTATATACAAGGCGACACTATCATCCCATTTATATGGGGGGGGGGGGGTTCAAAGTGGACCTTGCTTTATATTTAATGGGTTTGCAATTAGCAAGCTGCTTTCCTGACCTTAGATGCCTATGGGTCTCGACATTAGCACTACCTCCATTTCCGAGGTAAGTTTACGAGTTTACGAGGTAAGTTTACGAGGTAAGGGACATTTTGATAATGTTGTAGAAGAAGTTTACAACCGAATCAACATTTTAAACTCCGATCTCAATCATCTTTCTATTAAATACCTCAATCGGTTTTCTTTTAATGAGCTTTTGAAGCAAAAGGAGAAGTCTCTAATATATAAAAATTTTAGGGGCTGAGCCTTCAGCAAACTATTTTCAAATTATGGTTCATGGTGAAGAAGAAGAACAAATTGATGGAACACAATTGGCAGCTGACTTCACTTTTGCTGGCCTACAAAAATTTGGCCAGGCATTCATCGACAGACTTAGAGGGAAAAGGCTACCCAATAAGCTACTGCAGAAGGCAAGTTGCCAGCAGCTCAAGCTGTTTTATGTATTATCTAACTAAAACAATGAAATCAGTTTTTACTATTTTTCCGCTCTTGCTTTAAAATATTCAGTGTCGGTTTTCGTCGAAAAATTGTCACTTTGTTATTTGCTTAACAGTTTATGAAAAAATGGTACAAGTAAGCTGTAAATTGATTTTTTTTTTTTTTTTTTTTTTTTTTTTTTATTTACTTTGTATAAAATTAGTTTCAGCACAATACTAAAAAGATAACAGTCGTAAAACAACTCCGAGTGAAAAGGCTAGAAAATAGGTTTGGATTGGAGCACCTTAGGACAATGTTCATCTCCAATGAGATCCAAATTTCAAATTTAATCCTATATGAAATTGATTGATGTAGTCAATATGATTTTTTTTGGCAAATATTGTCAAGATCCAGCACATTAGATAACCTTAAAACAGACCGCAGTACCTTGGGACAATGCCTTACAACATTTTCGGCACGCCGAGATGAATTGTATTTCAAGTTTGATGTCGGTATTTTGGCAAATCCACGACTTCGTGAACTTCTCGCCCCTGAGCATCGCCCTTCTCGCCAACGGCTTCGGTGACAAATAGCAAATAACATTCAGCCGGTAACAGCGCGACAAATTACGCCAATATTTTCGTTCTCTCGTTCGTCAAGGTTTTGATGCTGCACTCGCTCGTCAATTATTGTCTAAATAGTTGTTTTTAGTTTATTTTTCCTTTTATTAGTTGCCGTTTTTAAAGAATTTGGTACTCCTTTAGTATACCTACTCTTTTATATAGCTCAAACTGGAGACGCGATGAAAAACCCGTTTTCACGGGATTATTCAACACACGACTGAAGAGAAATACAATGTATAGCGTGGTTTTAATTGCATATACGGTATTTAAAGTGTTGTTTTTTGTTTTTTTGTTGTTGTTTTTTTTTTTGGGGGGGGGGTAGGTACCTAGGCTAGGTTACGTATTTAATATATGCTATACTTTGCCCCCCCCCCTAATGTGCAAATATATAGCCGAAATTGTTTCTAAACTATTATATAGTCATCCTATTTATTTTATTTCATTAGCATTAACCAAACTAGCAGTATATAAAAGTGTAGGTATACTAAAGGAGTACCAAGAATTTTTACTTATTATTTTTTTTTAGAGAGCTAGAATTTTAAATATTTGAAAATTTATATATTTTATATATTTTGGATTTTTGTTTGACTCTGTTTTTGTTATTTCGATTTGTATTGTTTACTTAATATTTTTTGTTCAATGGCACGTAAATCTGTAGAAATTTAGAATTTTAGAACTTAGAAGGTTAGAATTTCAAATATTTTAGGTTTTAGTTTGACTCTGTTTATGTTATTTCAAATTTCATTATTTACTTAATATTTTTTGTTCAGTTGCGTATAAATTTGCATGACAAAGGTATGTGACAACGGCTATCTTTTAGTGTGGTAATAATTGCCACTGATCACAATGAGTATGTAAGGCGTTTGATAATAAATTTTTTTTAGTTTGAAAATTTGAGAAATTCCTAAATTCACTCTATTCAATAAGATTGATAATATTCTCAGTATAATTTTCTTAGGCAGACAATGACAAGATTCAGCACCTTATATTATGTTAATATTGATTGCAGTACCTTATTTCAATAACAGTCCAAATTCTAGATTTAATTTAGTCAGCCAGATTGATTAACTTTTTTTGTCAATTTTGTCAATTGACAAAAAAAATTTCAGTGTCTTTTTTGCCTATTTTTTGTCAATTGTCAATTTCTTTTTAGGCAAATATTGTGGAGATTCCAGGCATTCTTGAAATGCGCAGAGAAGTTGACCGTCCATATCCATTCAACGACGTTGTCCAGTGGTTTGTTGATAGAGCTGATCTAATCTTTGTTGTGTACGACCCAACAAAGCTTGATATGGGACTTGAACACGAAGCTTTATTCGATCAATTAAAAGGCAGACAAAACCAGGTACGGAATTTTTCTGTTTTTCTGCACGGATAGCTTTTTCAGAAAAGATAGGCTCTGAAAGTAGTCAATTTTACTTGTGCAGCCGGAAAAAAAATATATGAACAAATATTTGGGTCGTTTCTATGTGAAGTTTAAAATGAAAAAATTTCCCTTCACCCTCACAAAACTTCCTATAATTTGAATTAAGTTCTGTTTTAATCCTAGAATCGTGCTATACGTGACAGATCAGAAAAATATTCAGCCATTTGAGGGTGATTTTTTAAAATAATAACTAAAACATCACTGTTCTTTAGTACACTATAATTATCAATCAAGTCTTTAATCTTTTTGTTCTCAAATGCATTCTTTCTAATCAGTGGAAGCAAATAAATTACTAAGTTTGAAATGTTAAATTTATATGGAAATAGTTTGATTCTTTAACCAAGGTTGTGCTCGATTTGGAATCTGTGATCCCAGGAACAGTAAGGAAGCATAGTTTTCAATTCTTCTCATATAATTTGTGTTGAAGAATAGATTTATTTAACTGGAGTTGCCTTATAATATTATTACTAATTTATGCTCTTTGCTTGGAAGCAAAACCAGCGTCATCTATAATAATTTTTAATAGCGGATTCTAGAGTGCGTTCATATTATTAAATTTTACTAATAAGCGAGCAGAAGAGGGGAGTTTCTTGTCGCAAGGGCCGTTGTACCTGCCGGGAGTGTGACTCCCTTAAACTGCGGGGATCAGGTAGCAAGAAACTACGCTTCCCTCGCTTATTAGCTTAAATAGCTCTGTATTACGTCGTAGTTTATTGAATTGGCTCCTCCCCTCGGACTTTGATTTTGCATTACGGATTGTGACGTGGCTGTTGCGATGGGGAGTAATGAGAAATTGGTTTGGAATGCGTTACTGAATTATGCTTTCCGTGCGATAAAAGCTGGTAATCGCTCGGAGGATATAGCGAAAAAAGCAGTCGAGTTTTTCTCAGAGGAAGCAATTGCAATGGCGAAGGAGTTATTGTGGCCCCTAGCAGGAATTACCACACGTGTTACTGCGCGATCGAAGAACACCGATGATATCCTGGACATATTAAAAGTATTTCGGGTTTGTGAAGATAAAAATATCTCGTTGCCGCGGTTTGTGATTTTCGAACCTGATGAAGTTCCGATAATCCCGGGAGAAGTGACGGCTACCCTAACCCGGAAAGTAAACGAATTGTGTGCTAAGTTCGATAGTTACGTGGATTCTAATCCCTCTCCTTCTGTCTCTGCTATGCCTGCGGCAGAAACCAACACGATCATGTCGAAACTGTCATATGCGGTTGTTTTGAAGAATCCCCCGAAAGATCTTTCGAACCCTAGCGCTCGGAAATCCTATTTGGACAGAGTATGTGGTGATACTAGTTCGAACATTGTGGAGCTGAAACCTAGGAAATCTGAATGGAGAGTAGTCTTGAACAACAAGAATGCTGCCGAGTCCCTGGCTGAGGCAGTGGGTAAAAGTGACTCAACTATAAGTGTTAAAGTAAAAACTCCCGCTTTCTTCGGAATAATCCGCCACGTTCCCACTGAAACTTCAGATGACGAACTGCGCTCAGTTGTACCGAACTGTGTTAAGGCCGTACAAATTGGTAGTACTCGGTCATTCAAATTACAGTTTGAAAGCAAAGCTCATCTCTTTAACGCAATGAACTCTCCGCCCATTTTTGGTTACGAGCGACTACCCATTACAGAATTTAAATTCTTACCGATGCAGTGCTACAACTGTCAGTCCTACGGACATGCAGCAAAATCTTGTGTAGATCCCCCGAAATGTTCAAAGTGCGGTGGAGATCATTCCAGCTCTCGGGACAATCCATGCCAAAATGCCCCCAAATGCGCTCTGTGTGGTTCTTCTCGACACCCGTGCTACAGCTTCCAATGTCCAGTAGCTCAGAAGCTAATTTCTAAACAATGATCGGTGATTCTATACGGGTTGTTTCATGGAACTTAAATGGTGGAGTGGTTGATAAAATGCCACTGTTAGAAGGATTGTTATGTTATAACGATGTACTCTGTGTGCAGGAACACTTCCTCTCGAATCAAGCCGTTAGTCTGCTTGAGCTAAACGATGGCGTCAAAGTATTTGCTACTCCTGCAAAGTCATCGGGCAGGGGAAGGCCGTCCGGTGGAATCGCCATTCTTGTTAGCAGCAGGTTAAATCCCATTCTGTATAAATCTTCAGACTTTTTTGTTGCTGTTAAGGTGCACAAAACTGTTATCCACACTGTGTACATGCCAACAGACTACAGAGACAGTAAATCAGAAAAAAAATTTAGTGAAGCCTGCAGTAAGCTATCGAGTTCGGTGGGCAGCTGTTCTAGCCAGGGCCTTGAATGTATAGTCGCTGGTGACGTGAACTGTGACTTGACTGATGAGTCTAACGCTCGAGCACAGATCCTCCTATCTTCCTGTGACGGTCTTCGTCTTGCTAACAATGATCTGTGTTTTACTTATATCCATAACTCAGGCTCGACTTCATCTCTCGACTTCATGTTAAGTTCCATCCAATCTCCAGCTTGCGGCAATTCGCACGTAGATCTGAGCGTAAGCGCGTCTGATCACTTTCCAATTATAAACACTTTTCGAGTAATTCCTGCCTCTCCTAACCCCCCAACTAATGAAAAGAAGTGGAAAATCAAAACTAATTGGAGTAAAATTGACCTGGCTACTTATCATTACGTATTGGATGAGATTCTCACAAAGATTAAAGTGCCGTTCCAATTACTACAGCAGAGTGTATGTATTCAAGATGAAGAGAAACAGCTGCTACTAAACATCTACTGTAGTGAAATATCTCACGCACTGTTATCTGCCGAGGCCGCTGCGGTCCCCATTCGTAAAGTCCGAGTGGGAACGGAAATTCCAAAGTGGTCCGAAAACCCTGCTCTAAGTGAAGCATGTGGTCGTGCAAAATTTTGGCTTAGGCTCTGGAACGAGTGTGGTCGTCCGAAATCAGGTGTTGTTAATGAAGTTCGGCTGTTCAGCAAACGCAGATTTGCTAAGATTTTGTCTAAGCATAAATGTGAAGTGATCGATCAACATAGTCAATTGATAAGTAATGATCCAAATGCTGTGTGGAGATTTCTTAAACGTAATGGTGATCAGAATAGTGTCGAACCTGTGATCTCTGAGCAAGATTGGGTGTCCCACTTTACTTCTGAGTTCTCTCCACCCGAACAAGATCTTGAAGATAAATATGAAGTCGAACTTGATAAGTTCATGGAATTGCCTAGTTCTGGTGTTGGCTACATAGTAACTGTTCCTAATCTGATTCGTGCAATTTCAAAATTAAAAAAGAAACAATCGAAAGGTGTCGACAAGTTGTGTGGGTTGCATCTTGTACATGGTACTGCTGGTCTCCTGAGTCATTTAGAGCTTCTATTCCAAATTATCTTTAATTCTGGTCTCGTTCCCGACGTTTTTGGTACTGGAGTAATTACACCTATTTTGAAAAAAGGGAAAAATCCGTCTGAATGCGTATCTTACCGCCCTATAACTGTTTCGCCGGTTTTATGTAAGCTTATGGAATTGCTAGTTATAGATCATATTGCTTTTCAATGTTCTACCCCCGATAATCAGTTCGGATTTAAAAAAGGTGTTGGTCGCGAGCACGTCCATTATATTCTTGCTAATATTTTAATAGAAGCTGATGAACTGAATGAATCCCTTATTCTAGCGAGTCACGATGTTAGACGTGCTTTTGATTCTGGGATACATCCCCAGTTATTAGTGTCTGCTCATAAACGTGGTGTGGACCGATCGGTTATTTTGCCTTTTCGGGATATGTATAAGAAGCTTCGAGTCCAAGTTAAAGTCCCGTCTCCTAACGGGCCGATTGTATTACCAAAAGCTATTCCGGTTAGAAAGGGCATTAGGCAGGGTGCAATTTCGTCACCCCGGTTGTATAATAATAGTGTTCTCGAGGCCCAAAAGTTAGTGCAAATGAGCTGCATTTTCCGAGGTTTGGATGTAACATTACTTAATTACGCAGATGATATTTTTAATTTAAGTAGATGTTTGTCTCGTATTGAAGAAAATTTTCAGATTCTAGATGATGCTTATAGAGAGATAGGCCTATCTTTTAATGCAAGTAAAAGCGAGATTGTTGCTTTCAATAGGAGAAATGCAGATTGTATAGATCTTGCTGTCAAATTTGGTGCTCAAGAGGTTCCACTGTCTGACTCCATAATGTACTTAGGAATGCCTATAGGTCATAACATGGCATCTACACGTGCTCGCCAAATAAGTAATTTCGCAGAAAAGGCACGTAAGGCTTACGGGGCGCTATCTTCAACTAAAGTGAAATATAATCGACAAATTCGAGCTAGGCTATATAATGCACTGGTGATCCCACACTTTCTGGCTTTATCACCGTTTTGGCATATATTTAGTGTTAGTGATAAAAGAAACCTTCGATCACTTTTTTACAAATATGCAAAATTTCTTTTAAATACCCCACCGTGGGTTAAAAATTCCA
This sequence comes from Artemia sp. Kazakhstan ARC1039, assembly GCA_029168905.1. Lineage (NCBI taxonomy): Eukaryota > Metazoa > Arthropoda > Branchiopoda > Anostraca > Artemiidae > Artemia > Artemia sp. Kazakhstan ARC1039. Next base: position 59,551 of record JAQQPU010000076.1, on the reverse strand, counting down.
AGATGTCTGCAAGGTTCGGTATCACAGATCCGATTGCTGCTGTGACGAAACGTCGTTCTGAATTTTTGGGGTCGCTTGGGCCTAGTAGTCTGGCAATTGCAATTCGTCCTTAGTGAGTTTTTGTAATAATGTTTTTATTTATTGGCGGTGTATCGTAACGTTTGTTTTTGTTTTTGCAGTTAAGTGTTTTTTTGTTTTTTTTTTTTTTTCTTCTTCTTTATACTCCATTCGTGCCATTTGTGGTTTTGTATCGAGTGGGTGAATAAAATTATCTATCTATCTATCTATCTATCTATATTTCACAATAGGAAAAGTTGCATTTAAAGAAATAAAAGTTCATTGCTCATGCATTTGTAGAAGCGTACTATTTGTACTATACCTTCGGGGTTTATCGAAAATGCCTACCGGAACTAAAATACCTACCTTTGGTCCGGGTAGGGAAATTTTTTAGTGAGACATCCGGGAAATTCGCTTTTGATCAGACATGCCAACCAGAGTTTGTGACATAGTTTGCTTGTTTTGCAAGAAAAAATTTACCGTACTATGTCAGACATCAGCGAAAAAATGATCACTTTTCTTGGAAAACTCAGGTTTTTATTTTTAAACCCTTCCAGTGGTGTCAATTCACGAAAATAGAGGAGGGGGAGTACAAGGTTTCTTTCAATTCTTTTTTAATTTGGATCCTGAAAAGTAATATTTTTAAAATTCTTGGGGAGGGGTCAATTTGACTTTTTTTTATATTTTTCAGTGAAACTATTATTTTTAAGATACAGAGGGGGTGATTGTGTCCCCCCTATTGGCACCCCTGTTCCCTTAACATGTTCTTTTTTTCTTTTTTTTTAATAGTTAGCTCTTCTTGATAAAAACAATTTTTAGACCTAAATCGGACTCTAGACTTTCTTTGTACTTGAAACATGGGCGTGAAAAACACCCATATTAGAATTTGAATTAAAAAGTTCTGAGTGCATTCAAAAAATCAATTACGCTCATAGAATTGTATCAATAAAATCGTTTTGCAAATGACAATTTGCAATTTAGGCCAGTACTCAATCAAGAAAACTTAAAACAAAAAACAAGTGAGAGGGAAAAAGAGAGTCAAAGGTACAGACATAGGGACACAGTGAAAAGAGAGAGACAGAGAGAGTCAATGGTATGATATTTTTTTCAAATTAAATTTTTGTTTTATTTGGTTGTATTGCTGTTTTACCACGTTTAAGTAGCCTCCATTGCCTGTTTTCTTCTCTAAATTGTTCCATTTTTCTCTTTTTTTGGTTTTTTACTTGCTAGTTTTACTTTTTTTCGTCTTTTGATGCACGGTGAAATTAATTTTATTACAGGCAGTTTTTGCTTCAAACTTACATCTCTGTTGGCTCTGTTTAGATATCGCATCTGTTTGTTTGTGTGTTCATCAGGGGCGTCACTTGGGAGGGGCAAGAGGGGGGGCAGTTGCCCCCCAGTAATGTGGAGAAAAAATTATTATATAGCCCATGCTCCTTGAATATCTGAAAGTAGACCCCTCTTGCCCCCCCAATCAAAACATTGTAGATTTGCCCCTGGTGCTCATAAATAAGATATTGCTCTATTCCTAATAAATAATACTGCTAGTGCTACTGCTACTATTAACTCATCGCAGCTCCAAGCCGTCAGAGGCCAACACAGCTACGTGCGCTCCGTCTCCATCCCAATTTATTCAAAGTCTTCCTCTTTACAGCCTCCCAGTAAGTTCCCATTACCCTTAAATATTTTGTAACATCATCCCACCCAAGGTGTGGACGAAGTCCTCTCCGTTTGGACTTAGAAGGTTGGCCAAAAAGAAAAATCTTCGGAAACATGTCACCCTTCATCCACAGAACGTGCCCTAGCCATTTCAGCCTTTGTCTCAGTATAGCCCAAAGTATAATCACCTACGGAACAAGTACTCACAAAACCTATCCTCTCCACACAAAAAAAGTGACCCTTTGTATACCTATGCGAACCTGGCAACTAAAAACCGTAGTTACACAATTCATCCAGGACACTCGTCGCCTGAATCACGCTCTAGCATAACTTATTGGCTCGGAGCAAAGTATTTTGGCTCGGAGCGATTAAGTAGTACAGCACTCTGCGTCTAGAGGCGCTGAGGTACGCGGGGTCACTTTTGGAGAGTTTTGTCAGTACTTGTTCCGTAGGTGATTATACTTTGGTATAGTCTTAAAAAGCGGGGTTGAATCACACTCTTCGTACAGCCAACTGTTTCAAATACTTCACTGTTTCAGTTTGTCGGGTACCCAAAACAATTCGTCGACAATTTCTCTGAAAAACATCTGGTAAATCTTTCTCTGTTTTTCGGAGTAACCCTGCTTCAGAACCATATTTGACCACTGTCATCACTGTAGCCTCCTACTATATGAAACTATAAATAATAACTGAAAAAGAAAATGATGATAAATTTTGTATCATGAGGCATATTTTCTTTCACTCACAATGCTAGAGTGGTGAGTCTATAGTGAAAAATTAGTCCTAAGGAGTAAAATTAAATAAAAAAAAAACAAGTTTTTTTTACTGAAAGTAAGGAGCGACGTTAAAACTTAGAACGAACAGAAATTATTCCGTATATGAAAGGGGCTGTCCCCTCCTCAACGCCTCGCTCTTTACGCTAAAGTATTTTATTGTTTAAGAAAATAGAGTTGTGGGAAAGTCAAACTTTAGCGTGAAGAGCGAGGCGTTGAGGAGGGGACAGCCCCTTTCATATAAGGAATAATTTCTGTTCGTTTTAAGTTTTAACGTCGCTCCTTACTTCAAAAAAACTTGTTTTTTATTTAATTTTTGAATGTTTTTGAATAAATGCGGGTTTTGATTTTGGCTCACCGTACATGAATAATCAACACCGAATTTGCATATTAATTTTACTTTTATTTGGTTAAATGGCTTTCTCGAACGTTGCATAATTCTATTTACAAACGTTTTTATTAGTAATAAATATACGTAACTTACGAATTGACTTACGTAACGAATCTCTATATTCATATATTTTTAATACGTATATTAGGGAGTTTGCCCCCCAGTCAATACCTCGCTCTTTACGCTAAAGTTCGAATTTTGTTCCAGTTCTTTAATAATGATCCCTTAATGACAAAGGCCGTTAATTAGAATAAATAGCTCTTATGAAAGTACTAAAAAATCTTTGGCTTGAAGAGTGAGATTTTGACTAGGGGGCGAATCCAATTATATACGTAATATTTTCTATTCTTTTTAAGTTTTGATGTTGCTCCTTATTTTCAGTTGAAAAACTTGTTTTTGTATTTAATTTCTTTTCTTTTTTTTTAAAATAATGCTGGGAAATCCGGCGCCCCTTTCATAGCAATGTCCCTTCCCACATAAAAACTTCCTCCATGTAAAGATCCTCCCACATAACCCCCGACCCATCCCCACCACTACCAGAAAAAAATTCCCTTGAAAACGTCTGTATGCTTCCCAATAACCAATACTATATGTTAACATTGGGTAAATTTCATAACTTTCAGCCCTCCCCTTGGGTACTTTTGGGGATTAAGTCATTCTAAAAGACATAGTTATCATATTTTCGACCATGCTGAACAAAATGGCTATCTCAAAATTTTGATCGGGTGACTTTGGGAAAAAATGAGCGTGAGAGGGGGCCTAGATGCCCTCAATTTTTTGGTCACTTAAAAAGGGCACTAGAACTTTTAATTTCCGTTCCAATGAACCCTCCCACGATATTCTAGGACAACTGGGTTGATACGATCACCTCTGGAAAAAAAAACAAATAAACACGCATCCTTGATCTTTCTTCTGGTAAAAAATACAGAATTCCACATTTTTGCAGATAGGAGCTTGAAATCTCTACAGTAGAGTTCTCTGATACGCTGAATCTGATGGTGTGATTTTTCATTAATAGTCCAGGACTTTTAGCTCAAAAAAGTGTCGAACCCGGACAAAATTGCTATATAAATGAAAATGGTACCAAAATGATCAAAAAAAAATTCTGTACAACATACTAAAAGTCCCCATAAATCCGAGTGGGAAAGAACCCGAAAAACAGGGGAAAAGGGGGAAAATGGGAAAAATGCCGAACATGCCCAGAAAATAGTTTAAAGTGAGTTTTCTGAGGTTTTCACATACGCTGATTACGAAATTGACATCTAAAATTCAGTATAGAAAAAGAGTACTACAGAAAATGGGGGAACAGGGGAAAGAGGGGAGAAAAGAGAAGAATACAGGGTAGAGGTGGAAAGCGGTTTGAAAGATATTTTCTGGGGTATTCCTATCTGGTGATTACG
>JAQQPU010000076.1:651-15380 GCA_029168905.1 Artemia sp. Kazakhstan ARC1039 | reverse complement strand
CAATCCTCAAAACAGCTTTATGATATTTTCTTTGAGTCTTTACACAGCTTGTTATCATTTGTTAATCTGTACAATTTTCCCCTACAGTTTTGTATAAATTGCATAAAGTAGATTCGTCAGATCACTAAAAATGACAAAAAGGTAAAAAATCTTAAAGCCAACAAGTTTAAGGAAAGCAAAACAACCTTGTTAAAAAGAATGGAAGTTGACCCAAGGTGAATATTGACAAAACTACCGGAACATCTATAGTTTCAATCATCAATACCCCGCGTTAATGTAAACTGCATCTTTATATTAAAAGACTAGTGCTCTTTCTCTAATCTTTAGTCTATAATTCCTCCTGAATAATAGTCTATAATTTTCCTATAGTTAGTCTAGAATTTCCTTGGGCACGTCCGTGTGTATCCCTTCAAAGATCTAGCCGTAGCTCTGTATAAATTACATAATTGGTAGCTATATCTCTTCTCATTCACACCTTTTTAACATCCAACTTCATAAAAGTTTCTACTTAGTGAACTGGTCGACTCATACACGGGTTATTTCACAGCTGTATGAAGGAAGTCGTTTAAAAATAAACGATTATTGTTGGTTGAAATGTACCGGTCTTTTGCTGCTTGGTTTCCAACATATCACAGGTCCACTATCATGAAAGCTTTTAAAAGCATGATGCTAAAAAAAAACTTGCAAATTATTAGTAAAAAGCTACATGAAACAGGAAAATAAGCAGAAAAGAAACAGAGAACCCGGGTTTGTAAATAAAGATCACTTAACTTCAGGGCTCTTTGCGAGAACCTTAAGTCATGCTTCTGACAAGATCTCTGCTTCAAATGCTTTTAAACCATGCGTTTGGAAGGTGGATGTGATGTTAGAATCTTTGTCGGTATTTCTTGGTGTTTAAAACTAAAAAGATAAAAAAAAATCTTTGGGGATGTTTTGGACAATGGCACCAATTCCCAAAAATGAGGTGCGAGGGGGTGTATTTTTCAAAATTTAGAGGTGGGGGATTTTTTTTTTTTTTACGAAAATGCCAAGTCATTTTGAATGAAAATACCAAGAAAAAGAATGCCCCGTCCCCAATTGACACCACTGGTCTTTGAAGGTGGACAAAGTCAAACCAGCAACTTTAAATGCCATAAAATTGAGGAACAGACTGACCTTACGCTCCTCCCATTCTATAAGGATAAAGTGGTCTTGCACCATTTTTCCAGGACAAAACTCTCCTTGGAGGGGGGGGGGGATCGAAACTGGACAAGCTTTGCAGGACCGGTAGGGAAATTTTTCGCCCTGTTCGGCCCGACAAATACGTAACTCGTCTGCGATGAGTTTATAGTAGTAACGCGACTTTCTAAACGCATCTATTTATTTTCAATAGTAACTATATATTAGCCATTCTGAAGTCGTTCGAAGAATGTATAGCACTAAGACATAACAAAATATTAAGGCAGCATATATGATAACGACGTAAATAGCTCAAATTTACATGGAGATAGGCAAAACAATAAGCATATAGTTCCGTTGGATATCATGGAATGCATACTTGATCAATTGATAAAAATTCACAGCCAAACAAAGCATTTCTATTCAATCATCAAATGAAACGATTACGAATTCGACGATATTGACGAGATACTTCGCTCGGACAGGGATGTTTTTGATATAGTAGGTGATGGTGTGATGTCCAGATCAGCGGGTGTCAACAAAGGGATGGAAGAAGTGACATACGGAGCGTAAAATCTGAAAAAAGAAATCACAAGAGTTAAATCAGTTTTGCTACTGAAGGAAAAAGAACTTTGAATACAGAATAAAACAGGAAGGAAACTTTGGAACAGGAAGGAAATGGCTTGGAAGTAAGTGATTTTGATCAATTATCCCGCTTTAGATTTGCATTTTTTTTTTTAATATAACATAAAGCGTAAGTATTTTCAAATTTGAGGCCACAAAGGCCCCACTGCGTAAACAGCCTAAAAATCGATTAAACCTATAAAAAGAAAGGCTGAGAGATCAATTAATGATTCGCTCACAGTAAAAGGATATTTAAAGGTTATTTAATATTAAAGTATAAGGATATTTAAAATATATTTAATAATAGTAAAAGGATATTTAATATTAAAAGGATATATCACAGCATTTACGCATTACCTAACTGAAACCTCATCTCTAGCTCATATAAATTTTCACCCTTAGCAGCATTCATTTTCAGCCCACTGCATCCGTGGCCAAAAATGGGTAGAGAAACACACATTATTTTCAATAAAATATAATATTAACAAGCAAAAACAAAAATAAGAACTTATAATACGGCTCTAAGGCATACGAAATTCATAGAAGAAAAACATACCATGCATATTGCGCCTATAGAATAAACAAGTTGTCTTATGTGTAAAGTGGGCAAATGAAGAAGATGAAACAGAAACTGAAGCAACGAGAAATAAAACGAACCATATGAAATTAAAAGTAGCAAACAAAACAAGAAGCCAAAATCGCTAATTGCTAAGGAAAATTCGCAAATGGCGGCATCCCTTCACTGTCCAGTACTTCTGTTTTTGGATGCGAGGCATAAACTTCCATTAACCACCTTCAGCCCTAAATCATCTCTTCGCATTCCATCAATGTTGGCTCCGGGCTAAAAGACTAACCAAGAACTCTGATCGTAGAGTAAAGGAATCTCATCCATGCTAGCAAGTGTCCCAAGGTCAGCTCGCTTCGTTAGCAACTGAAATGTCTCTTTTTACTTGGTCATGGTCCTAACCTAGCCACGCGAGGTTGGCCATGGTTACACCCAAAAAGTTACTTAATATTCACAGTATAACAATCGTCAAAAATAGAAAAGTATACGCAAAAATATTTCATAGTTCGTTAAAAGTCAGTGCAATAAAAAAAGAGGATGAACAGTATAAACATGAAAATAAAATCAAAACACATAAGCAAAACGAAATAATCAAACTTTTAGTGAAACAAGCGAGGTGGTACCTAGCAGGTTTTGAGCCCCCCCCCCCCTCCACTTAAAGAACGAAAAATCCCACTAAATGCATTGATTTTGGTTATTCAATAAAAAAAAAATAAAACAAAGACCACTCATGATTGAGCCACCTTCTCCTGAACCAAAGTACGAGGCTAAAACCATGGATGAATCGCCATTTTCTTGAGGAAAGGTTATCAACTCCTTTCCCAGTGAAAAAGCAAAAATTAATTTGGTTTGTGACTTTCATATTTCGATGGCTTTTTCATTAATATGTCATATCTTCTAATATGTTCAAAAGTTTTTCTAAGGACATGAGGGTAACGTCTATTTAAACATTCAGTTTCAGGAGTCTGGTTCTACAATTTTAGTATTAAAAATTTTTCATTGAAATACTTTCTGGTATCTATAAGTCTTAAGTTAAAAGATCCCTCAAAATGATCCCTACGATCAGGTTAAATACCTGGCAAGAGGGGCTCCTTTCCAAATATACTAGTCAATCTTACAAGGATAGTTTAAGAAGAGCGAGCTAATTGCACAGAAACTATTATTATTCGGCCAAAGATTTTTTTTTGAAGTGATCGACTCCCAAAGCTTTATGATTTTTTCCTAGATTTGTAATCAATTCATCAGCAACCTAAACAAGAATGCACCCAAAAAGTTGTTTCGTGAGGGGGGGGGGGCAGAGTCTGGGGAAGAAAACATTGATAACCAATTCATCCAAAGATCTAAGATATTATAGATAGATGGATAGATTTCTTCAACAGCTCAAGAATAAGTTTAACAATAAAAGCACAAACACCCTCATATATGCCACGCAAGACTCTATGGCCGGGAATACAGGGAAACAATGTGAAAAATACCGAAGTTTTTGGAAACAACAACAGGACCGAATGCCCAGTTTGCCTGTTTACAATCCCAATGAACATTTAAGATATAATGGATTTGCTTCCAATTCACCTAGTATTTAATAAACGCTGTTTGGTCCTACGTTTAATGCACGTTATGTTCGCACGTTTATGTTTTATGCATGTTATGTTAGCATGTTTAGGTTTGTGCTATTATGTTCTGACGCACGTTATGATTGCACGTTTATGTTTTGATGCATGTTATCTTTGCATATTTATGTTTGCACGTTCATATTTTGATGCACGTTATGTTTGCACATTTATGTTTTGATGCAGATTATGTTTGCACGTTTAGGTTTTGATGCACGTTATGTTCGCACATTTATATTTTGATGCACGCTATTTTAGATGCACGTCATGTGACTGCTACTCACTGTCTGAAAACAAACCTTTGGAAATAGGTTTATGCCTAACAAACACAGATACTAGGCTTTGGCCGAGGACAGCCGAATTGTCGAGGACGTCATTTTTGAGTATTTTTACCCTAATTGCCTAGTACCAGAACACTTTTCAAATTACCGCTCCCAAATACCCTGTCGGTTCCACTAGAGTTACTTATGCTGTCCTTGGAGTATACTGATAGGGTATAATAGATTTTGACAATCAAAAACTGCCTTACTGTTCCTGTTCTAGAAGCTCCGTTGCAAACTTTTCCTCCAATTTTTGTTTTCTGGGTATACAAGTTGATTTCCATTCTTTCAATTCGGTTTGATATTGGTCATCAAGTTGACGAATTCGTGTTGTTTCATTTTCACTCAGAATCTTTCCTGTTGAAATAAGAATAGAATAATTTTTATCAGAGTCAATACAGTAGCACAGACTTAATAGACACTGCATCTTCCAAGTGTGCTTGTTCAATTTTTTAACCTTTTATTTAGGCAACTTCGTATAGAACTAGGGGTCATAGCAAATTGGGGAGATGACTCATTTGGTAAAGAATTGATCTTTAAATCGGCCTTTTGACGGATCGGGTACTCTCAATGAGCAACCCACGACAGCAACTCTACACTCCCAACCTCCCTTTTGAATAATAAGCCCAAGCAAAGTAAGGGTTATTTGCAAGCACTGAAGGAGTGAGATCTGCTCGAACGAAGGGATGAAGGACCCAAGCAACCAAATAAAGCAAGTCTTTCAGGAAAAACACCAAAGGAAGGCTGAAGGCCCTACCTCCCAACCAGAGCAAGTAAACAGAGGCATTATGTGAGGCAAGATATAAATGCCGTTTTTTCAGAAATTTAATTTGGAAAACTATCTTTAAACTAACCAGAAAAAAATCTTCTGTACTATTTTTCAAACACAAAATTCTATATTTACCAAATTTCTTTAAAATGTAAAAAAATGTGAGCAGATTAGGACATTGCCATACTTTTGGGCAGACTATGAACAACTTGGATAACGAATAAAATTTAACATTTGCTTTTGTTTTTCAATTTTATATCAAGTTAAAAAAAAGTTAAATGAAATCTGAAAAAAATGACACAGCAAAAAAACATTAAACGTAAGATGTAAATTTTTGCAATGAAAAAATACAAAATAAATTAGAAACAATTTGAGGGCGGGACACCGAAGATTCAGGTACCACCTCTGTTTTTGACGGCTTGAGCTCACCTCTGAATAGCCTTAGTCTGAAACGAATTATATTGGAACGTGACAATATTTTTATTGAACATGGCTGAATTTTCGATTAAAGAAATACTAATTGAACTATTGAACAATGCATGCTCCGAATTATTACATTTATTGAAAATCTTTACATTTTCACAAATCAGACTTATGGATACGACTTGTTACAGTCAAAATTAGATCGTCGATTTATTGTCTGAGTAGATATCAATTAATATTAGAAAATGATTACAATAAGAGAGGAGGTAAACAGCCATCATGTAGGTGATGAAATTGCTGGATTTTTTCAGGAGACATAAAATAATAGAGAAGGATTTGTAGCCAAACCACCCTTGCTAGTAGCTTTGAAGAAAAAGAGCAGGAATCTGACAAAGAAGCCCATGCTGTATGTCGTCTATCATGAATTAACACGTAACTAAAGATTTTCTCTTACTTGGAAATGAATTAGTGGAATAAAATACTTTTAGCAAACTAATTGAAATTTAAACAGCCTAGTACGTGAATTCTAAGTAATTAAGGGCTAGGCACACGTAGCTGATTTCGGGAACCGATTTTAGCAAGGGTGTATTCCACGTCTAGTGATTTTAATTAATCATGCTAAGAGGCGGGGCTTAGTGACGGTTTTTCGGTGATCCTTATCGGATGATCCTTTCGGATCATCCTTAATTACGTTGTACACAAGGAATGTACTAGGGCTTTAGAGATTTAGGCATGTAATTAATCGTATTTAATGATTATCGTAAATTAGTCGTAATTAATGATGATTAATCACCGAAAAACTTCACTAAGCCCCGCCTCTTCGCATCATTAATTATAATCACTCGACGTGGAATACACCCTTGCTAAAATCTGTTCCCGAAATCAGCTACGTGTGCCTAGTCCTTTATTGCTTATTTCCCTATTTAATAATGTAGAAAATTTCAACGTATCATAACAACGACAAATAAATAATTATATCATTGACTCATTGATACAAATTTGACGTACCAATAATTTTCGAAATTTGACGAAAATCAAAACTTCCCTAAAAAAGCCAAGAATTACCTTTTTGGTCAACATGGAAATCGACACTTTTAGAATTATTATTTTGAAATCAATAGATCCCGAGTAATTGAAGAGATAATTCTATGTTATATTCTATGATATATTCTGTACAAACGGTCACTATTTTAACCGTGAAAATTGATTCTTCACTTATATTAATTTTTTATGACTCATTTTAATATATTGACCTTGAAGCAGCACTAGCTGCCTTAATTTTTTTGTGTTACTATTTATTTGTTTTGTTTGTTTTTTATCCTTGTTTGGTTTTGTTTGTTTGTTTGTTTTTTTCATGACACTCATGGTAGTTCCAGCTATTGCAGTGAATAAAATATATGTTCTACATAATTCTATGTTCTAAATAATATGTTCATAATTCTAAATTCTATGTTCTACATAAGTCATGCATTACATGACCTCTTAGAATCTTTCTTCCAGAGAAAGCCAAGTTCTATTTATTCTATTTTAATACGGTTTAGTAGGCTAGCCAAAAAAAAAACTACTGAAAATTGTGATAACTTCTGAGCAAATTTCCTTCTCTGACACGATTAGTGAAATGGCGTAATGAAGATGAATTTACTTGGAACGAGAAACTGAAGATGTTACAGCTTTACAGCTTTACGTGACATACGGAGCTTTACATACTGTAAAGCTTTACAGCTTTACAGATGTTACAGCTTTTACCTAGTACAGTAGCTAGTACAGTATTACCAAGCTGAGATCTTACCCACTGCGCCCCCACAGGACTAATTGATTTTGATTCCGGTGATTTTTGAATTAAAATCAACTTGGGGGAAGTGATGACAAAATTGAGAGACATGACTAATTAGAGTGAAGCCAAGGCAGGAAGTCTCTGCGAGAGGCAAAGCTGGCATAACTTTTTCAGAATTGTATAAAATTTTTCATTTCACTTCTTGATATATAGTCTAACATCCATCCTAGTTGAATGGTTGTGGCATTTCAGGAATATGCGCAGGAGTAGGCTTAGAGGGTAGGAAGGAACAGAGAACACTGCAGAAGGAGGGGATACATTTAAAGCAGACGGGTTAAACCCATCTGCCAAAAAAATCAAAGGTTACTAATAAATAAAATTGTATTTATCATTACCAAACTACAGATCTATGGACCATAAACTTTTTTTTTTATTATTATTACAAAATCGAAAACATTTGAAAAAACATCTTTTAATATCTTATGGATTTCTATCGTCAGTCTTCTTGCTTCAACCTGTTTATTCCTTTTACTACATACGATTAAATGGAGGAATGACAGAACAAAACTACTGCAAATCTACTATTACAAACACTACTAACAAAACTACTACGTTGAATTGAATTCATTTTTTGACATACACTTTAGATAGATGATAAAATTAATTTAGTAGATGTTTAACATGTTTAGTTTTTTCTTCAAGGTAAATTGTAACTTCACTACGAAATTCCACTAATCGTGTCAGTAGTTTTTCTCTGGATAACCAGCGAATTTCTGTACGCAGAAAAAGAGATGTATCGCGGCTACTCATTTCTTCACACAGTTTTTTAAATAGACGGACTTGAAAGGGTTGTGATGCAGCTATAGGTCAAAGTTTAAAATAAATATAATGAAAATGGACTAGTTGAATATCCCTTTCTCCATGACTGGGTCCAAGTAAAAGGTAAAACGTTGTACTCAAGTACAACAAAAATGAATAGTAAACACAAAGAAAGTAAGTCTGAATGGCTGGAGGAGGGATTGACCAAAAAGGGATGGTATATAAAGTTTCAAAAAGTTTCCCCCCTAAAAAAGTACCAAAACCAATTCGGTTGGGACTTCTTCCTACAAGATTAAAACTTGACACATACAATGTGTAAATGCAACTACGCATAAAAAGTTGAATTGAATTCATTTTCTGATATAAACTTAAGGAACCGTATAGTTTTTGTTTTACAAATCGTTCGTCCTTTCTTCGGAATTTAGTGTCCTCTCCAAAATAAACCATATGTTTACCCCAGACAATTCAAAAATGATTGGTGGTAGAAGGGGTTAAGGCAGTGGTTCCCACCTGATTTTGGACCCTGCCCCCCCCCCCCGAGCATTTTTAAAATCCTGATCACCCTCCTGGTATTAAAATATTGTTATCCAAAACCTGAAGGAAGGCAATTAACTTGGTATCTTTTTTCGAGACGTCCTCTAGGTGCATTTTATGCGAATAAATATAGAATGCATTATGAGAATAAAAATAGTATGCAAATAGATGTCGTTGCAATACTATCATGGATCTGCTTTGCTCTTTAAATGCACATGAATGTGACGTCATTTAAATGATTTTTTTTTCATTAAGGCTCCAGAGTATTGTCAACCGAAGGGTGCAGGTCTTGCCCATGACCCATCAAAATATTTCCAGGCCCCACCGGTCGGGCGTGTGCCCCGCTTTGGGAATCACAGGGTTAAGATCATTTTGTTTAAAATCTGCGAAATATGCTTACTTTTTTCATTTTGGAAATTCTCTTGATCCTTGAGAATAGCATCGTTGTTTGCTCGTAGCTCTTCCAACTGTCGTCTGTGTTTATTATCTATTCGCATTTCTTCAGCTTTGTACCTAAGATTGGACAAGAAATCGAATTAATTATAACTAATTTCTCATTAGTTATAATGAGAACAGTTTCGTTTCAGAGTTCAGTGAGGTAACGTCAAAATTGAATTGGATATTTTTCCTGTCTGGATTTATTTTGGTGAAGTCATAATTTATTCCAAATTAGTTGATGACCTGAGTTAAGAGGATTATAAAATGGAATCTACTGTGTTTTAGTTTGACCTATATTTCGATACTTATTAATTCAGTATTTTTTCCTGAATTAATATTGAGACTTTTTAATTTGTGGTGAGTGCGATAGCCATGAAAAGCTCCGACGAAATGCCTGAACTTGTATATTCTCCTGTTCTGAATTTTATTCAAAGCAATTTGCTAAGCGGAATTGAGGAGGATATTATTAAAAGACATGGTATGAAGTTTTTTGACGTGAATATAGTCAAAGAAGCTAAAAGTTTACTGTGGCAAATAAGAGCACCTGAATTGGATTGCCCAGTACGTAAGGGGAACAATGCACTTTCTAATCATTTTAGTGACATTATTTCTCTGTTAAGATCTCTTGACAGTAGTGACACTTTTGCGCCTACGTTTGTGATAAAGCGACCTACAGAGGTGCCATGTCTCCCTGCAAATGCTTATACTTCTTTACTCTCTAAGTTTAATGAGCTACAACAAGTGGTTGTTGAAATGTCAGGGAAACTTGACAATTATCAGTTGAATTTTCCTCAACTTCCGAAACCTACCCCAGCAATTGACACTCATACGACAGTTATTGTTTCTAAAGTGCCTTCAGATCTGTCTGATCCGATTAAACGCAAATCTGTTCTCGATCAAATAGCTGGGCATGAATTAGTTTGTAGTGTGAAACCCGTTAAAGACAGATGGTATGTCAATATTGATAAATCTGCAACTGAAGATTTTTGTACATCCGTTCAGAACTTTATTACCGGAGCAACAGTTAAAGTACGATCCAAGCGCTTTTTTTGGGATTCTCAGAGGTTTCCCAGTTGATGTTGACCTTTCAGTTATTAAAAGACTGCAAGGTATAATAAGTGCAAATCGACTGGGTCAGACTATGTCAGTCAAGCTGGAATTTGAAGACTCCTTCACTCAGTCTGCTTATTTCAAAGAAGGAATTAAAGTGGGATATGAATTTTTTCGAATTCACGTATTTAAAGAAATACTTAAATGCTGCTTCAAATGCCGATCATACGATCACTTTCAAAGTGCTTGCACCAGCAATGTCCCGAAATGTGCCAGATGTGCTGGGCCACATATTTCTACTAAGGATAGTTCTTGTAGTGCTGCTCCCAAGTATGCTAATTGTGGTAAAAATCATACTTCTTATAGCTTGTCCTGCCCTGTATCTAAGGAACTAATGTCGCGCTCCTACTTTTTGCAATGACTTTGGAGTTTTCAATAATATCGTTTAATATTAATGGTACAAAGGATAAGGATTTCGTTATTGATGAGTTCTACTATGATTTTGATTTGGTTTGTTTACAGGAGCATCTTCTTACAGACTCTAGCATTAACGTTTTGCGTCGTAGCCTTCATCATGATGTGTTTTTTACTATTACCAGAGCCACAAGAGACCGGCCATCCGGCGGACTAGCTTGTGTTTTTAAGCGCAATCCTAATTTGGTTTCGCCGGTGATTCTTTACTCGGATGAGTTTTTTTTTTGGCTGTTCGTATGGGCACTATAGTTTTCATTAATTCTTATCTGCCTTATGATGACCGTTCGTCTAAATCGATGGCTAGATTTTCTAAAGCCTGTAACACGTTGAAGTTTCTAGTGGAAAAAAATCTTTCTATTTCTCTAGATTATATAATCATTGGTGACCTTAATACGGATATAAATAATTCATCAGTGAGATGTGATTTGTTGTTGGATTGCCTTCCATCTTATCATATTATACCCAAAACTCATCCGTATTCTTATATTCACCATTCAGGCAGTAAGAGCAATATTGATCACATTATTTGCTCACCTAGTATTATTACATCAATAGTGTTTGTACATGCTGAAGAACAAGGCTTAGACCATCTCCCTATCTCACTTACTCTTACGCTGAATTTAAACCCTGCAAGTTTCCGCAAAGTACCCCAGTCTTCAAAATGGTTTGAAAAAAGTAATTGGAAGAAAGCTGGTGTTCCTCTTTATCCGTTTACACTAACAAGGCTGCTGTCTGCTATACGAGTACCCTATCATCTGCTTCAGAGCCCTATACAAGGGAATTGCAAAAAGGACCTGGATTGCTATTATAATCAAATAATTAAATGTTTAAAAGATGCCGAGGCAGTTGCAGTGCCGCTGCAACGTGTTAGACGTGGTACGCAAAAACCTATTTGGTCTTTAGATCCTGATTTAAAAACTTTGAAAAATAAAGCTAAGTTTTGGTTAAAAGTTTGGAATGAATGTGATAGACCGCCCTGTGGCATTGTTTCTGACCTTAAGCGTAAGACCCGCAGGGAATATAAAAAATATCTTAAGTCTATGCGTTATCGTGGTATGGATTTTCCAGTGTCAAAGAGAGAATGGCGAAAAGTTATTAATTCTGAGTCGATTAGAAGTGATGTACCAAATAGTGATTGTCTTCCTGCATCTGCTTGGCATGACCATTACTCGTCTATTTTTTCTAATGTTAATTACCGTGTGCATTCTTTGTATTCTCATTCTCTTTCTGCTATTTTTAGTACCCCTCTATCTCAGCGTCTCTGTGTTCCTATTTCTCTTTCATCTGTAATTGAAGCAATTAAGAAACTTAAATCAGATAATGTTGATAATGATGGTATATCTAGATTTCACCTTTTATTAGATTGCTCCCCCCTTATTAACCATATACACCTACTTCTCCAGATGTGTATTTGTACTTCTAGTGTACCGGGGAGTTTTTTGTGTGGTACTGTCTCTTCAATTTTAAAGAAGAGAAATTCTCCTTTTATTTGCTCTTCTTACCGACCTATTACTGTCTCTTGCACTTTTATTAAAGTTCTTGAGCGTGTCTTACTACCTTTTGTGACTAATAATTTGCTTGAGAGAGATAACCAGTTTGGATTTAAGCCCGGAGTAGGTTGTCAACACGCACATCGTGTATTATCTTCTTTGCTCCTTGAAAATTCTTCTAAGGGAAGGAGTATACATCTTTGTACTTTAGATCTATCAAAAGCTTTTGATAGTGTATGTCATAGTCAGCTTTTTTCTGCTCTTCGTGGTCACGGTGTCAATCTATCGGTTATTTTGCTTCTTCGGTACTGGTACTCTAATTCTTTTCTTCGGCTGAAATCTGTGCCTGCATCTAATATTAAATTGAAAAGAGGTTTAAGGCAAGGTGGAGTTTTATCTCCGACACTTTTTAATTTGTGTATTTCAGGAGTTCTGGCAAAGATTTCGGCTACCTATCTCTCCGGTTTTTCTGATGTTTCCTACCTGGCTTACGCTGATGATCTGCTTCTTATAAGCCGTACTAAAACTGGTTTATCTAACATGGTTTCTCGTGTTGCTACTTCTTTTTCAGACATAGGCCTTTCTCTTAATGTAGATAAATGTAAATTTCTTTCTTTTAATAATATTTCTAGTACTTCCCTTCGCTGTAGTGTCTTTACTATCCCTCTCGTAGATTCTCTTCGATGGCTCGGTATTTCTATTACTAATAGTCTTCCGAGCTTGCGCCAGCGCACAGTCTCAGATATTAATATGAAAATTAAATTAGGATATGCTAAGATTGTTGCCAATAGAGGTAAATATAATAAACTCGCGTTAACCAAGCTCTACTCAACTTTTTGTGACCATTCAATTCTTCTTGCTTCTGGAATTTTTCTCCTTCTGAAGAAAACTGAGTTAAAAAGAATCCGGATTAATTATTTTAGGTTTTGTAAATTTTTGTTGTTTCTTCCACCTTGGACCAAAAATCGGGTAATTATTGATAAATTTCTTGTTCCTAATATTACTGAAAAACTGGAAGCACTACACAGAAAACTTTCAAATACGGCTTGTATCCGTTTTTCTCCGCACCATCACCTTATCAGGTTTTTTCAGTCGTAAGTTATTTTTCTTTTATTTGTTTAGTTGTTTTTCTCTGTTTGGTCATTCTACAATTTAGATTTGTAAAGAGTGAGTAAAAATTCAATAATGATGATATTAATGCCTGCTTATTAGATTCTTCATCTTGTCAGTTTTTTTTCTCTTTTCCTCTTTTCCCCCTCCTTTCACGTTATTTTTTTTTTTTGCTCTCATTTCTTTTAAATTATTATGTGTTACACTGTAATTTGGTAATTTTTTATTTATATATTGTCTTGTGTCGCATTTTTTGTGTTTTTCCTCGTGATACTCCACGTAATGTACCTCTGTATAGTGTGGGTTAAAAATAAATAATAATAATAATAATTAAAGCATGAATAGTAATAACACCAAGTTAAAGCATGATGGTACATACTGCATATTCTTTACTATATCGCTAAAAAAAACAACCATACTGGCAGATAAATGAAAAACAAAAAACAAAAAGTAAATGAAAAACAAAACATCGTTATTGTTCTCATTTTTTTTTATCTATTCGATTACTATTATGTTTGATTTTGGGGAACAAGCAGAAATCCCCGAATGGCGATGACTCAGCCGTGGAAGCTTGTCTTCAAAAATACCTCAAAAAACGTATGTTTTTAAAACCAGAGGTAGGGGAACCTGACCTGACATAAACAGATAAGGAAGGGCCTGCTTCTGCCATGGCAGAAGACCCAAGCCCACAGAGATAAAGAGAAGGCCAATCTACGAGGGTCCGAAGCCCTGACCCCACAAGAGCAAAGAAAGAGCTGTATTTATCAGGACCTAATACCCGGGTTGCCGCGATATACGAGGCAGGCCTCTATGCAAAAGGGACCGGACCCAAAAAGCCTGTGAAGGGACTTTTTTGTCACTTAGATACCGGAATAGCTGACTCTTTGGCTAGTTAACTAAGATCAGGCATGTCGAGTCAGACGCATCACATTTTCGGTCAAGCAAAATTTCCTAGGAAACTCTAAAAAAAGAAAATACAAAAAAAAAATTGCAATAAGATTTGACCACTAAAAAATCTCCTGAAGCTTATGATATCACTTCTGTAATAAATTTGATTTTATACTAAAAGACAGGAACTTGATTTTATCCTAGAATTTTTAGCCCTCAAAAATCAAAACCCTAATTTAGTTTTACAATTTTATACAGAATTTAAAAGAGAAAAAAAACAGGTATGACATTTTGTTCCTCTGATTTATTTATTTAATTGATTTATTTAATTAATTGATTTATTTTAATTAAACCCGTTTTCTCTCCCCTGAATTCTGTAAATGGGAAAGTACTGTGCTCGAAGAAATTATATAAAATTTTATACATATTTTAACCCACAGATGACACTGAATTTTTTTTCGTAAGGACTTCCATGATTTTCAGTTTGAATTTATCTGTAGCACAGTCAAAATCATTTGAATTTAGAAATTCTTCAGAAAATTTCTCAACAACGACAAAGTTTCAACATCAATTTCATGAGTTTTTGCCTAAAAATTTAAATCCCGTTTGACCTTGCTCCACCAACTGCTTCCAAACTTAGTCAGGCCATTACAACCAACTCATCCATTACATTGCATTTATTT
>JAQQPU010000075.1:144599-159751 GCA_029168905.1 Artemia sp. Kazakhstan ARC1039 | reverse complement strand
CCAATATGAATCTTTGAAGTCCTGGTTGAAATCCTCTATGCACTATGATATTGCTCACCTTGTTCCAGTTATTATACCCGGTGATGAGTTTAAGAAACAAGTGACCAGTTGCATCAACGCCGTCCGCATTGGAAATGACAGACCTTTTAAAGCTAGTTTTCATGGCATGATGATTTGATTAATGCCATTTCAAGTCCGGTCGTTATTAAACGCGAGCCGATCAAGGTCAGAGAGGACATACCCCTGCATCCAGTGGCAGATCCAGGAGGATGGGGGGACACCGGGCCCCCAAGATTTTTTCTAGCGCCCTCATTCCTTGTTTTTTCCTGGTTTTCTCTCTTTTTTGAAAATTGATTTGTCAATTTGGTCAATTATTGGCATCCCTGTCACATTGGTCTCCCCCCAAGATTTTACTTGTTGGAGCTATTTTCACCTCCCCCCCCCCCAAGATTTTGCTCTAGATCCGCCCTTGCCTGCATCCTCGGTGCTACAAATGTCAGGCCTATTCAAATATGTCTACTACCTCCATAGTTCCTGTTCACTGCTCCCGCCTTAGACGGCAAGGGCATTCGAGTAACTGCGAATCCTAATCGAAAAAAGAGTCAAGCGTACCGACGAACAATGCAAAATATATGAGTTTACCACAGAAAAATACAACAGCCGTAAATATATGAGAGAAAAGCACGCTTTGATAAAAGAAGAATCCCTAAGCTACATGATAATATTTTATTATTAGCTTTCATATGGTACTTATATGATACATTTTCATCAATATTGATTTCAAGGTACGTAACAGACCTTGAATGATTAATGATTCGCTTCTGTGAAGGTATTTCTGTAATCAACAATAATAATATGAAGACCGCTAAAAGATAACAATATCTGACTTGCCTGAATTTTTTGAAAGCCGGTTTACCTTTAACCATAGACATTTTTTGATCAATCCTGCATGAACTGTAGAAAAAAGAATTTTTTATGTGTGCGCAACACACATCAAAGTCGTATCAGCAGCTAATAAGGGTGTCTCGATCCTGTTCCCAGAAGATTCAGGAGCGACTAAATCATTTATATTAAATGCAATTGTGACATTATTAAATAGATCATTAATAAAAAAAAGCGAAACGAATAGGGCATAAAAGTCCTGAGACACGCCACAATTAACGAAACTTTTACTTGAAGAAAATCTATTTAAACACGCTTCTCTCTATTCTGGAGGTAATCACGAAGCAAAGCCAAAGTACTCTTAAGCCGTCGAATTTTTAAATTTTCGTAATAATAGTTCGTCTACAGTGCCAAAAGCATTAATCAAATTCAGAAATTAATCAGCTACTCTAAGATTTGTGTCAAGAGCCTCATCAGCTACTCTAAGATTTGTGTCAAGACCCTCATTAATTATTAATGTTATATACAATAATGCTATCTCTGTAGGCCTACCATTCTTGAAACCAAATTTATTTGGATGTAACAGTTTTTGCGTGTCCAAATGATCATAAATTCTAGTGTTCAAACACTTTTCAAGAACAAGAGGTATGACATAGTTCTGGCTCAAGCTCCAACAAAGTCCCGATGTGAAAAGATTGATTTTCAGTCGGCAACGCAAAATGTTTAAAAACTTATCTAAATTAAGAAAAATATTCGCTTTTGATATAAAAATTTGTTCTAAAAACAAAACAATTTGGAGAACTTGAAACGTTTCAATTATCCCTAGACCATTTTGTCAAAGATTCCAAGTTTCGCAAATGAAATTTTCAAGAACCTTAAATGACAATGCACTGACACTGCTTTGTGACAAGAGCTATTAATGTCAAATAGAATTCGAGAGTAAAATGGTCAAAGAGGCTGTGACTATGAAGGGTGAACTCTCTAAATAAACTGTAGTTCATTTAAATTCCCAAGGTCCAAACGTATTCTAGCATGTGATTTATTAGCGCCAGATTTAGAATTCTTTACCCTGTTATAAGAAGGATCAGACACAAAACTTTCTCCTTTAAAGTTAAACAGATGCTAAGACCTTATTTTTATATCAAGCAGCTCCAATTCTTTCATCGGTTTATGCATCCTTCCCCTTTTACTTGTTTTTGCACATTCCTTATTATTGAAACAAATTGCAAATAGCTTGAATAATTTAATTTTTATCAGCGAATTTTTTCCCTGTTAAAATCTGATCAGATTTATGTTTTTAATCATGGCCACTCTAAATAGGGGTTATTCATTTGTTGGTAACGATGTATAGTCCAATAGCCAGATACAAGACCATGTTTATACATGATAGGTTAAGTGGCATTATCTAAGCTTGGCAGGAGAAGACCTACCTTGCCACATTAATCACCTCCAATTAACTGCTCTAGGTTATATATAGATATATGGGTGTCCTAATTCAAAAGTTGTCTTATCTTGTCCAAATACATATATGCTGCGCTTAATAATTCTGTTCCAGTTAGCTGGATTTGCTAAGCAATTTCTAAAATGCTGATCCAATTTTTTTTATGATCTATGTATCGTCTAATCCATACTGAAGGATTATGCAGGTTCTTTATTGCAAAATTAAAAGCTAATATCGACCCTGTAGAGTGGCAATATATAAAAAAATAAATTAACATTAAAATCTTCTTACCCTTCCAGGGAAACTTAGCCTGTGTTTCTATTTTGCATTTCATTTATAAACTGAAGAGTAAATCTATAGATTGAACTGCCAAACACGGATTTTTCGCAGTTTCATTAGTTAATTTGCTATTGTTTTTTTTTTTCGTGAAAACCCCAAAATGGAAATGCAATCCTTTCGTCCTTCCAGGACAAAAGTTCAAGCTCAATTTATTTAATTTTCAAACTAATTTCACTCTTTATAACACTATAATACATTATACAACAGAAAAGAAAAATATTTAAAGAGGGTGCCTTCAAAGTGAGTTATACTCAAAAACCGACACCCTTAGAAGACAAAATAAATAATATTATAAACGTTGTGAAAAATAAATTCTAATAAACAATAAAAATACACATCATGAAAAAGAAAACAAGACACCACAATCAACTCACAGCCCCCATTCCAAATCAAATAATAATCATAATATAAATAAAGACCAGCACCGGCAACCATAAGTTCATATTAATTAATATTCATCTATTAGCAATATCTTTAAATTATTTTTAGAAAGTGAAGTAGAAGAATTTGAATCCACATAACTTTCATAAATGTTCCAGAACTTTATTATTGAATTTTTGGGAGAAAATCTGGATCGTTTAGTATGAATTCTAGGGCAAGGCAATTTAGCTGAATGTCTTCCTAGACTATACCTATTCTGAACAAAAGAAATAAGCGAGAAATTAATAGAATCAAGAGCCACTGGTAATAATTCTTTATTTTGCTTAAGTCTAAAAAGGACACAAATGACTGGAAGAACTGGCAAAATGCTCAAAAATGTATATAGACTGTTTGTTGGTGAATTATCAGGGAGTGCCGATGGGGAAGGGAAGGAGTGCTTTGAATGTACGAAGGGCTTTATTTTGAAGACGTTGAAGGGGCTTGATTCAAAATTTAAAAGTATTTAAATAAGCGATGGGACAATGATTAAAAAAAGAAAGAATTAAAGGATAATAAACTGACTTAAGGGCAGGGAAAGGGAAGTAAAATTTTAGATAACGCAGTAGCCCTACATTCCTTCCTAGTTGAATCCTAAATCTATCAAGATGAAGCTTTCAAGATAAATTTTCATCAACTATAAGACTAGGTACTTACAAGATTCCTTTCTAGTAATGGTAACTATGTATCCGTTAAATGGACAGATATTTGAGAAAGCGGTTTCAGGGCATGGGAAAGTCGAGAAAACATGATAAAATGGGTCTTTGATGAATTTAAAACAATGCGGTTGTCAGCAAACCACTGCAATAGTTTCATTAAACTACGACAGATGTTTTCTCTGACCGATGATTCATCTGTATCTGTGACGGAATTAGCTGTGTCGTCTGCGAATAGTAAAGCAAGTTCATCACTTTCAATTGCGTCCCTAAATGCATTGACGTATATTAGAAACAGAAGTGGTCCAAGAATTGAACCTTACAGTACTCCTACCTTTCCTGAACATGAGATTTTTACCGATCTTACTGTACCTCCATCCGCAAATTGATTCCTACCAGTAAGATAAGACAGGATGAGTGAGAGATCATTGCTTCTTATTCCGCTGTTGCCAAGCTTACCCAGAAGAATCAGATGACAAATAGTATCAAATGCTTTCTTCATATCTAAAACTATTGTAGCTGGTATTTCGTCTGGGTTCATTGCATCATTTAGAAATTGTATTAAAACCAGTATATTATGCTCGGTAGAGTTCCCAGGCCTGGATCCAAGCTGAAGCATGATGAAGAAGCTAAACTTAGTCAGATAACTCATCGCTCTGTTTTAGTTTCAACGCTCCATAATTTTCGAAAAACCAGAGAGAATAGAGATAGGGCGTTATTTCGAAGACTGCTTGAAGTCACTGCCTTTATGTAGGGGTATAATCCTCGCCGACTTGAAAACAGTGGGAAAGATTCCGTCCTTAAAGCAAGAATTGATGACATGTGCGATAACACCGAAATAGAAATCCATGGTCTTCTTGATGAGATAAGTTGACGGCCCATCTGGACCTTCAAAGTGACCGTTTTTCATGGCTTAAACAATCTTCAGGAGTTCGTCTTCAGTGACAGGTGACAAAAACAAAGAGAAGGTAGATGACAAAGGTAGGTATTTTTGTAATTATTTCTGCAGATAGTTGGCCGATCGTTAGCTTCCTCTGCGGTTGCTTCTCCAATACCTGCAAAAAGTTCGTTTAGCGTGTTGGCTACTTCTTGTTGTGATCTTGAAAGTGTTTCCTCTGGCTTCATCATGCTCTCAGGAAATGTGTTGGTTTTTGCAATTCAGGTATTCATTTATTAGAGTCCATGTCTTCTTTGGTGATCCTTCTGCTTATTGAAACTGTTTATGGTAATATGCCTCTTTAGCTTTCCTAACCAGGGATGTCAAAGGGTTTTTATAGCTTTTGAATTCGGTACCAAATTCATCAAAATGATCAATATATTTCCTGAACGACATATTTTTGTGCTCAATACTCGTAAGTAATCCTTGCGTGATACGTGGTTTTTTCGGTGTCGCATACCTACCCAAGTGTATTTTTGAAAAAGGGCAGGCAGAGTCAAAAGCAGATGAAAATTCTCAACAAACAGAGCAGCCATTGCGTCTGAGTCCGTTCCTTCATAAAATGAGTTCCAATCGCTACAAGCTAATGTGACTCTCAAGTTTTTTATTGATTTAATACCAATAGTCCTTCTTAATTTTATATTCGTATTTGATTTTCCATGGTCAATCAAAACTTCACCAAATAAGATAAAGTGATCCGAAGCAAGACTTAAGACGATGTAAATCGAATGCATGCTAAAATTCGTAAATATGTTATCTATAACTGAAGTAGACTCTCCACCAATACATGTTGGTATTCTTAGTGTTGGGACTAAACCCGCAGAAAAATAAGTAGTCAGTAAATCCACCGGCTGAAATCTTCAGGCTTGGGACTTAAAATTCACCAGTCCTAAATCCATGTTAGAATTTCCCAATCAAAAAATCCCCTCCAATCAAAAAGCATCCCTACAAAACCCTGAATGATTTACGTTAATTGTTTGATGAACAAATGAGAGAAACGGAAACCTAAAGGATAATTACACAAGATGTTAGCGAGTGGTGCTTTCTGTTAGTAAGATGTAGGAAAAAATAAGATTTGAAAAAAATCAAAAAGAAGAAATAACAAGGATATTCAAAGCCATTGAAAATGAAGATGCAATTCAGATACTTTGGCAGAGACCTCGTCTCGCCCGTCCTCAGTGCAAAAATAAAAGAAGGAATCCGCCACTTAAAAATATGGTGATATTAAAAAGATGGTGACGTCTCTTCAAAGTAATGTCATGGTCCCGGATCAACATTAACCCTTAAACAAAAAATTCAAAAACAAATTTTTGATTCTTATGTATGAGAGGAGCAAGGAGGCTGCCGGAACAGATTCCAAACAAACAGCAGCAATGCAGTCATTTGGGTCACCGAACTTGGAGGCCCAAGATCCGACTTGCTAGTTGCAGAAAGAACAAACAAGCAAAACTAGATCTTTTTTGTCAAAATTAGAACTAAACAGAAAAGACGGAAAACATGAAAACAATCACAAAGAATAGAAAGATCGAAAAGCACGCTAAGGCAAGAACCATTTAAGTCTCTTTTTTCTCCTTTTTTTTCATTCCCGGAAAATTAATATAGATTCAAATCACTGTCGCAACTTCTTCATTAATGCAAGCCAGATGTAACTAGTCGCA
The DNA here is from genome assembly GCA_029168905.1 of Artemia sp. Kazakhstan ARC1039. NCBI lineage: Eukaryota > Metazoa > Arthropoda > Branchiopoda > Anostraca > Artemiidae > Artemia > Artemia sp. Kazakhstan ARC1039. The sequence goes on along the minus strand of JAQQPU010000075.1, from coordinate 153,421 downwards.
AGAACACAAAGATGAAGAATATCCTTTAGTTTCCAGCCATATGTCCGTACCTTTATGACGGACCCTAGAAGACGTTGTTTCACCTATCGTTTTCATCTCACGTGACTTAGTCAACAGCTCACTTCTTCGCAAATTCAATTCAAGTGGCAAGTCCTTAGAAATAGCTATGCCACTCGCCTTTAGTTTACCAACGTTCGACATTACCACTTGAAACTCATTTTCCGATCCTAGTGATAAAAGCACTGGCTTCACCTGTTTTTGCTTACTTTTACGTTAGCGGGAGTCAGTAATATTTGCAGAGCGGGAAGCAAAACGATAGCACTTAGTTATCATTACTGGCTCAGCAATACATAACTTATTCCTGAAAAGGTTTTTTATAATAGTTTCTGGCGTTTTGTTAGATTTTTCATCCGTTAAGCAATGAATCCACAACTTAAGCTTTCGGTGTTTTACTTCAAAAGCGAGCAGCAGTTTTTCTAGAGCTTCTGATCTTTTAGCGTAGATTCAAGTTCACATATTCGTGAATCACGTTTCATTGTATCACTTTTTAATGACACAATTTCCGCTGAAATCGAGTCTAATTTACTGGAAAATTCAGCCTGAGACTCAATGATCTTGTCCATTTTGTCGTCAAATAAATTAACAAAGTCGTCAAATGGCAACTGACTGATATATGACATCATTAAATACTGTTTAAACCACTATGAAAAATCTTCAGTTCATTCCAAACTACTAAGGACTTTAGTGCAAAATACTAAAGACTAAGGACTTCAACAATATTGTCATCAAAGTTCTCTCTTCAATGTTCTCTTTTGATAAAGTAAAGAACGAAAATCTGGGAGCTATAAAATTCTAGCACTTTGATGCAGCAACTAAAAATTTATGTTTTAAGATATCCCAAAATTGGCCAAATAGTTCAAAATCAAAGCATGCTTGACCCATTTTCCTTGTTTTGAAAAGTATGCAAAAAGCCATCTGTCGTCTCATTCGATCTAGGACGTTTTTGGCAGTTACGTTTGGATCATCTTTTACCTATTGTATCCTGGCACTACTATTCAAGGTCAGTTTGTCTTTCCCATGCTCAATAGGGCAAATTGTGAATCCCAACTCGGAGTTAGGCTAGCCTTGACTTAGGGTACTGCCTTAGCTTCTTATTTCAGTTTCGAAATTTGGTAAAATTCTGGTTGCAGACTCCATGAAAGGAAAAATTCTAGTTTAGCTACCTTTCAGTATCTTGGAAAGGGGTTAGGATAGGAAAATGAAACTTTTAAGGATGGTACTACCAACTAAAGTATGTCCTGGGAAGGTATAGGCTACTATTTTGAAGTACCTACCTCTGCTCCTCTCTTTAGAGGGCACTGACCATTGATGATCTTTAAAAATCTTTATGTTAAAAAAGTGAAACCTAGCAAAATAGATCTTCTGCTTAAATAAAGTAGGCTACAACAAAACTGTTATCAGCTTCACAACTTTGCCCAGTCCTAATTTATAAGGTCTTAAAGATATGCAAATACATTTCCCAAATTTAGAAAAAAAACATTGATATGGCTTAAAATTCTACTCAAATTGAAATAATTAGAATTGCATTTTCAGAAACTAAAGCCAGAGGAAAAGAAATTGATAACTGAAAATTAAGATAAAATGTTGTTTTGTCAAAATTCCAATAGGCCTAGGTTACAAACCTGTCAAGTAGGCAAATTTCTAAGACTTGTAAATCAGAAGAGGGTTAACATAGCCTAGAAGCTTGGCAATACCTTCCCAGGGTATGTTTTGGTAAATTTTTACCAAATCATATTATTGACTTACAAATAAAGTGAATATACCATTCAATGCCTTTTTAATGCTCTTTCCAAATATAATAATCATTTTTGTCAAAAATGAATTTTACCCCCACCCCTATATACCAATTCTGGGTATATAATTGAACATTAGGGGGGTAGGGGTAAAGTTTAAACTTACCTCCCATTTACATCAATAATAACATTTGCCAACACCTCCGCCTCCCCAATGTGCAAATATATACCCTGAATTGGTATATATGGGGGTAGGGGTAAAATTCATTTCTGACTAAAATGATTATTATATTTGGAAAGAGCATAAAAAAGGCATCAAGTGGTATATTCACTTTATTTGTAAGTCAATAATATGATTTGGTAAAAATGTACCTATATTTTTGACCCTGGATTCATTACTAAAAGTTTTGCAGAATAATCATAGTGTACATATTTTGCATAAAGAGAACCCTAAATTTTTTATGTCTATTCTCTAAGTCCTGAAAAACATGCTCAAACAAATGCCCAACCACCATTTAACCTAGCCTAACCTAAATGAACCTAATTTCTCACTATTTTTCTGTTAACAAATGATACAAGAAATAATTAGATGGTACTGATGGTGTTTAATTTGTATTTAAAAATTACTTTTCAGAAGTTCTTATTTTTCAGAACTTTGTTGAAAAATATAAAACAATGAAAGAAGTGAAGATAAAGGTTCTTCACATTTAAAATGTGTTAACTATGATTATTCTGCATATTATGAAGTAAGAATTGTTTTTTAACATGTTTTCTTATGTGAAGAGTCTTATATAGGCTTATACCTCTGCTAGCGGTAGTGTGACAACTTCAGTTGACTTTCAATTCCCAATTAAGCTTGTAGTCAAACATATGGAAATGAGTCTATAATGGCTGTCTGAACTGTCTGTTCTGTCAACTCATTCTACTATGCTAACACTAAAAAGAAGTTCTGTCTGCTTTCTTCTTTCCAACCAGTTTTTTTGCTATGGCCTCTAGTGTAGCTCAGGAGAGAAGAGGGGTAAATTCAGAGATATTTCCTTTACTGAGGTATGAATTAGAGGAACTTACCACTTGGTGCCTTTTTTTTGCTGTTTCCAAATACAATATTTGTTTTACTTAAAAATTAAATTTTAAGCCTGGTAAAATCCTAGACAGGCTACTTTTTGCTACCTGGGAAAGTGGTTAGGTCTGGAAAATGAAACTTTCAGGGATAGATCTACAAACTAAAGTATGTTCTGGGAAGGTATTTTAAAGTTCTTACCTCCACTCGTTCTCCTTCTAGAGGGTATTGATCTTTGATGACCTTCAAAAAATGTTACAAAATAGATATTCTGCTTAAATAAAGTAAATAAAAAGTGCTTTCAGCTTCACAACTTTGCATAGTCCCAATTTGTGAGTTTTCAAAGATCTGCAAATACATGTCCTAAATCTAGAAAGAACTCATTGATATGGCTTAAAATTTTACTCAAATAATAGGAATTGCATTTTCAAAACCAAAACTAGAGACAAAAAAACTGAAAATTAAGATATTGTTTTGTCAGAATTCCAATAGGCAAGTTTCTAAGACATAGAAATCAGAAGAGGGCTGACATAGTAGCTTGGTAATACCCTCCTAGAATATGTTTTGACCCCTGATTCATTACTAAATGTTTTGTTTTTCTAACCTAACCATTTTCCAAGATAGCAAAAAGTAGGTTGCCTAGAATTCTACCTTAAGCCCTTAATGGACCCTAAAAGATGATACCTTTTTCTCTTTTTTTGGCCATAGGAAAGAATTGAAATATTGGTTAAAAACATATTATTTGATGATAATTAAATTTTGTTAAAGTCATAGAATCCACAGATATTGATTCATAACAATTCAATTGAATAAACAGTGTATAAATCTTTTAAAAATTGCCCTGTTTACTTTAAACCATTAGCATCACTCTTGTTTAAACCTACACCCCTTTAAATTGAATTGACTGTGATGAAATCAAGAACTAGAAACCATGGGATATATATAATTTGGGTTATATATTTGCACATTTTTTTTTTGGGGGGGGGGGGATAAAGTATAGGGGATCTGCAGTTGGAATGTGTTAACTACAATTATTCTGCATATTATGACATAGGAATTGTTGTTTTTAATCTTTTCTACAGCCAAAAATAAGAGAAAAAAGGATCATTAAGAGTCCATGAAGGGCTTAAAATCGAATTTCTAAGTAAAACAGCTGTTATATTCAGGAAGGGCATAAGAAAAGGCATTGAGTGGTATGTTCACATAATTCATAGCTTAGTAACACAAATCTCTAAAATTACAAGAAGGCTGGGGCAAATCTCCAGCATTTTTATTTAGGGAGCAAGAGGGGTCCATAACTGGAGAGTCAAGGGACATGGGATATATAATAATATTTTTCTCCTCATTATTTGGGGGGGGGCTGTCCTGACATGGACAGTTCCTACTGACAAGGGCTGTGTCCACTTTCTTTACCACACATAGTTGTCTTGTGATAAATATGTGCTTAATAAGCCCAAGGGTTCAATTAGCCTTAGCAACCTATGCTTGCATGTGGCTATGAAACTTTAATTTGTTATCAGTAATAACTCCTAGGTTTTCCCCTTTACTTACTGCTTGAAGTTGTTCACCCTTAATGTAGTGTTCTACCAAATTATTAGTTTATTAAACCCAGGCATCTAGAACAAAAAAACATAATAAGCAACTGGAAGCATAATAACAACAAAAACATGATAAGCAAAAAGCAACTGCAAGCATATACAAGCTCTAGAAGCATAAGCAAAGCAATCATGCATGATATTACATCCGCCTTCTTCTATAATTCAAGATTAACATTGCTTACAGCCAGTGGAGGATGAACTATTGGTACTGTTACTAACATCCACAAGAGAAGGCACTAGGCTTGCTTCTCCTGGACTTCTACAACATGGACAAGAACAATAAGGAGCTAAGCATGTGGTACTGCTAGCAAACATATCTGGGAGAAGGCGCTTGGCTCACTCCTCACCAGGCAATATATACACTATATACATGCTTCCGCTTTTCTTCTTTTGAGAGTTGGGTAAGGTCATAAGTTTAGTTTGATTGGTGGCTTAATTTGCCTTCCATATCTGGTTTGGGTCACTGGTGCCTCTGCTGATGTGCTATCTTTAATTGGGTTTGGGCTGTTGGTGGCATGGGGCAGCGTTATTCTGTTGGGTGAGTTGATGTTGGATGATGCTGTAGTCAGTGTTGCATCTGTACAAGGTAAGTCAGATGTTGGATTGATCACTGATGGAATGGTAATGCCCACTGTAATGCCTGCTTTGTACATGGGTCAATGGCAAGGTATTTGATATATGCTTCTAATTCCTCTGTAGGGTGGTTCCAGCTTGGTTGCAATATGGAACAATCTGGGGCAAGCTGCTGGCATTATGAGGGTGGCAGTGCTCCACTGACTGTCTGTTTGCTTCTGGTAAACCACAGTGTCACCTGAATGGAGTGTGGGCTGAGACTTGGCATGTTTGTAATACTGCAATTTCTGTCTTGATTGTGCCTCTTTACTCTTCAGAAGTTATTTGTTGTTTGCAACAACCTGTTTCCACAGGTGTTTTTCTGTGCAGGGTAAGGTGGAGCATAATTGGCAGCTCATCAGTAGCTGCACAGGAGGGGCATAGCTGTCTATATGTGTGCTCCTGTATTCTTGGAGACCCAGGTATGACTCATCTCCACCTTTAGTTGCCTTGGTAAAGATGTTCTTGCATGTGTGATTAGCCTTTTCTACCAACCTGTTGGACTGAGGGTAGATATGGCTAGACTTCTTGTGTTTTTTATCCCAGTCCTCTACAAATTGTTTAAACTCTGAGAATGTGTATTGTGTTCCATTGTCTGACATGATGGTATGATGAATGCCATGTTGGGCAAAATGTGTTTTGAGTTTGTTGGAGACATTCAGTGGACGTTAAGTTCCTCAGCCTGTCGACTTAAAAAGAATGGCTGTGGTAGTCAACTGTTATGAGGTATTTTCCTTTGTTCCAATCAAAAATGTCTCAGGCTACCTGCTGCCATGGCGCTAATGGAATCTGTGAGTTTATAAGAAGCTCTTTCTGATTGTTGTGGCTGTGTTTCTGGCAGGCTGGGCAGTTTATGATTAGTGCCTCAATGTCAGTGTTCATTTTTGGCTAGTAAAAAAGCATTGTGGCACGTTGTTTTGGTGGAGCTGTGAGGTGTGGAGCTGCTTGAGGATGTTGGGTTTCATCTTCAGGGGAATAACAATCCTGTTGGCGTTGAACATGATGCCATTCATATATGATAATTCGTGCTGAAGGTTCCGGTATGCAAGAATATTTGTAGCACATTGCTTTCTAGAGCTGGGCCACCCACCTTGGATGGCTTCCTTGAGACCAATCAGGTGTTCATCTTCCTTGGTGCGGAGTTGTATTTCCTCAAGTGTTGTATCACAAACAGGAAGAAAACATACAATCTGGTGGACATACACTTTGATTTTTCTATGGAGCTTCTTGTCAACAACAGGGAGGTGCAGCCTTGATAGTGTGTCTGCAACTGCAATTTCTATCCCTTGTCTGCAGACAAACTCCAGATCATAGGGTTGAATCTGGAGCATCATTTGCTGGGCTCTGGCAGGGTTTTTTTGAAGTGGATTTTGGAGGATAGTCTCAAGTGGATGTTGGTCTGTTGTTACTTTTACATGCCTGCCATATATGAAGTGGTGGAAGTGCTTGCAAACCAAATACTATTGCATACAGCTCCTTCTCCAGTTGCGAGTATTTCTGTTCAGCTTTGCTGAGAGAGTGTGATGCATATGCAATGACATTACCATCTGAAAAGATATGTGCTCCTAGACCATGTGAAAAACCATTCACAGTGAGATCAATTGACTTGCATGGGTGGTTAAAGTATGCTATGTTTGAGACTGTTGAATCTTTGATATTTTTCAACACTTTGTTGTGTTCCTTTGCCCAAGTGAATCTTGTGGATTTGCTGAGTTGACATAGGATTTTGTTCTGTGTTGATAGGTTTAGAATGTATTTTGCATGGTAGTTTAACTTTCCCAACAGGGTTGCAAGTTCTTCTTGGGTTGATGGCATAGGCATGTTGTTGATGGCTTCAAGTTTGTCAAGATCTGGCTGCATTCCTTGTTCACTAATAACATGTCCAAAGTAGGTCACACTTGTTGCACTAAAGTGACATTTCCCTTTGTTGAATCTGATGCCCTTTTCTCTTGCTCTCTCAAGTATAGCTGTCAATCACTTATTATGTTCCTGAAAGGTTGACCCAAAAACTAGAAGATCATCATTGATGACAGCAAAACCGTCTAGTCCCTCAAAAACCTCTTCAATTCTTCTTTGGAACTCATCCTGGGCTGATATGATGCCAAATGGTATCCGTTTGAAATGGTATTTGTCAAAGATGGCGTTGAATGTGGTTAGATCTCCAGATTCATCATCTAAGACTAGTGACCGACACCCTGATCTTGCATCCAACTTGCTCAAATACTTTACTCCATGGAGTTTGGATATGACATCTTCTAGGGAGGTAATATGGTGGAATGGTCTTTGGATTGATTTATTTAAATCAACAGGGTCAATACATATTTGTAGACTGCCATCCTTTTTTCTACAGCAACCATCAAATTAACCCAGGCAGTTGGTTTGGAGATTCTTTCAATTATACCTTGTTCTTCCATGCAATTAAGTTCTGCTTCTAGCTTTCCTCAAAGTGATGATGCGATTCTTCTTGCTGGGTATGCTGTAGGGACTGTGTTGTCCTTCAGGTACAAATGGCACTCTCCATCTAGCTTTCCTATTCCTTGGAAAACGTCTTTGTAGTTGCCAACTATATCATCCACTTTTGTCCTGTCAAATACATGCAGGATGTTGCAAGTGTTTTCTTCAACTTTACTGACATTCAAGACAAGTTTCACAATGTTCAGATCAATGCTTGACAAGAATCCAAGAATTGGCACCAGTGTTGCCAATGCTTTGAGATAAATTGTACCAGTTATCCGGTCGAAGTTGTACCACAAGAGATAAATTTGTACCATCTGAACAGTAGGTTAAAAATTCGCCACTCGCGTTGCTTTGTGACGCTAGCCGGTAGTTATGTTTAATTGATTTTGCTGAAAACTGAGGAAAAGTTTTAGGGCAAGAGCTGGAAAAATGTACCCAAGGCAGTAGCTTGAAATATGAAGAATGCTTCTATAGACTTTCTCAGCTTGACAATATAGCAGTACCAAACCACTAAAAGCATTTTAGAAGAAGGTTTCAGTAAAATTTTCTGAAAGCGTTCTTGAAGCTGATTGTTGGGATTAATCCTTTTTTCGAAATTTTTGGCATTAAGTCAAATAATGGATAATGTCAGAAAGCCAATAACGTAGTGTCAACAGCTTATAATCCGCCTATAGGATGAGTAACGAGCGCCAGAAGCTAAAAAAAACATATCAGCAATCATGCCATGAAAGTGACTATCACCACAGATTTCCATAGGTCCACAGACTAGGCTACCCACCGGCGAGTTACACGTTGACCACATAATTCACTGGTCATTTTACATAAGTTCTTGGTCGATTCTATTAATCAGAACTAAATTAATTTAACAGAAGTATTTTGACAATATTGAGGAAAAAATCAGCTTAAACCATACAAAAGTAGTAAAATTGTAACATTTCTTCTTCTTTTTCACAGCAGGCGGGCTTTTCAGTTGATACTATGTAGCCCTTTTCCTTTTGCTTCACTCTGTGGGCTACAGAGCTACTGGCTTGGTTGTGGTTGTCTCTTATTTATTAGATATTCTCAGATATCTTTCAGTAGGTCTTTCGACTCAAGGAGTTCAAATATAAGATGATAGATATCGATTTCTGTGCTCTGTGTGCAGGTATAGTTGGCTAGCCTCTTGGCTGATAGTGAGATTTTGTGGTTTTTGAAGCAAAAAAAAAGAAACATTTCTTCTTCTTCTATTGCACAAAAAAAAATTCAAAAAAAAATTAGCAGAAAAAATCACAGAAAAAATCAGCTTAAACCATACAAAAGTAG
>JAQQPU010000075.1:119817-144589 GCA_029168905.1 Artemia sp. Kazakhstan ARC1039 | reverse complement strand
TTTCATTATTCATAATACAATACCTGCAAAGAGGGGACAGGGGAACTGAACCACTTGAATTAGGAAACTGATACAAGAATGCAAGAAAATTTAGTCCATTTGTTCCAGAACGAATTCTATGATAAATTTTAGAAAAATACTTATTGGGAAATGGGGAAATAGTAGGATTTTTCTTATCAAAGATAATATCTGATAGTCTCCATTGGTAAATATCTCTAATGGGGATTGGTCTCCCACTTGGCTGGTCAATATTTATAGCATTTTTGCTATTTCATCAACCTGATGATTACCACTTATACCAGAGTGGCTAGGAATATACTGAAGATAAGTTCTTATGCCACTTGAAGCAAGATTATCTATAATACTAAGACAATGATAAGTGTCAATATCCAGCTTATACTGAGGAGCTGAAGACAGCAACTCAAGGCTTGATAAAGAGTCAGAATAAACTATGATATTATTTGAATTAGCAATCAAAGGTTTATTTTCCATAAGGTGTTCTAATGCCATGATTATGGCATTTAACTCTGCAGACATTATAGATACATTATTTTACAATCTCTCACCATTGCAATTTTCAGGTGAGGAAGGAAAGCACCACTTGCTACCTTCTCATTCATTTCGGACCCATCAACAAAGATTTGGAAATGGTTTTTATAAGTAATTGTATTAAGTTCAGCGAATTTCTTCTGGACAAAAGCAATGGGGGTTAAATATTTAGTCCACTTTGATAAATCAGTATTTATTACAGGGATTGACTAAGTCCCTGGAGGGGATTGGGGGAAAGTAGGTGCAATAGACTTTGTGGGTACAGGGAGCTTCTTCTGAATATTGGCATACTCATCTGCAATGGCTCTATACATTGCTGGATTTCCTAACCAATTATGTAGGGTGTGTGAGCTATTTGATTCAATTTTTGTAAGATGTTTTATCCAGAGGAAGCTACGTCTCTCCCTTATTGTTGTTAATCCACTCTCCATAAGCAGAAACTTGGTGCCTGCGGGTTTCCTAAGACCAAATATGAGATGTATTATATTGTTTTGTATTGTTTCAATTTTTTGCATCTGGGTCTTTGCACATGCACCATAGACGATGAGCCCATAGTCAATATGGGGTCTTATATGTGATTTATAAAACTGGAGTAAGGTTTTCTCCTTACTTCCCCAGGGTTTGGAAAGAAGTCTTTATAGTATACTTGTTTTTCTATAGCATTTTTTTATTGTGTTTGAAATGAGGAGGTGGAAATTAAGTTTTTGGTCAAGCATGAGACCTAGGTAATTAATATGATTATCTTCTGAAATAGTTGTTCCATTTAGAGTTAGTCTTGCATTAACATGATTTCGCTTTCGGTGAAATTGGATTATTTTAGACTTAGTAGGTGCAATGGGTAAATCTGAATGTTGAGAAAGTTTTTCAAATTGGAAAAGTGACTTTTGCAGCTTTGACTGTGCAATCTCAAAGGTGTTGCCAGATGACCATAGTACCAGATCATCAGCATATTGTCGATTCCTGTGGGGGAGGTTCATGTCCCAGAGATATAGGGCAAAGAGGAGGCAGCTGAGGACTGCTCCCTGAGAAAGGCCTTTGGTTATTGTCTTTTGGGGTGAAGAGGCTGAACCTACACAAACAATGAAACTTCGCAATTCTATGAAAGATTTTATAAAAGATACTAGCTTGGGGGGTAGTCCAAAGTTTGCAAGTTTATTTAAAAGGATTTGGTGGTTCACATTGTCATATGCCCCTTCAAAATCTAGGAAAGCTGCAACTAGGACATTATTTTTTGAGAATGATTCATTTATTGCATTTGTTAACAATATGAAAGCATCTGTTGAGGAATGGTGTTTTCTGAAACTAGTTTGAGTGTGAGGGATAATATTATTTTTTTCAACAAACCAGAGGAGTCGGTAATAGATCATTTTCTCCATTATTTCCCCCATCACAGGAGTAATTATTATGGGCCTATAAGACTCAGGGTTATTTTTGGGTTTATTTTTCTTTAGGATTGGTAGGAGGGACGAACATTTCCAGATATTGGGGAACATAGATGAAGCCCAAGCATGATTATAACAATTTAGAAGTTCCTGTTTGTATGAAGGGGTGAGATTCTTTATCCATGTAGGGTGCATATTGTCATAGCTGCCGCTAGTCTTGGTCCTAATATGAAGTATTGCATTATTCATTTCCTGGATTGAAAATGAGCTGGTTATATACTCGGATCCTGTGCGAGGTTGGTAACTTGGGTTCATAGGAATTGGGGACATTTTGCTACAATTATTTGATGTTAACATATTAACAAAAAGAGTGGCAAATAGCTTAGCTTTTTCATTATCATTGTCATAATGGGTATTATTATGTATAAGCTCATACAGGAGTGGGCTGGGGGAAGTATTTTTCCCACAGATGTGGCTTATGACTTTATGTATAATTGGCTTATGACTTTATGTATAATTGGCACATGTGTTTCTCTGGAGAGATTATTTGCAGAATTATTCCAGTAGTTATATTTAGCATTTATTATGGTCCTTTTTAGATTAGATTCTGCTTGTAATTTTTTTAAATATGTAGTAGGTGATGGTTTTTTTTAAGAATGTTCTCCTAGCTGCCTTTTTTGTTCTCCATTTATTTTGGCACTCATTTGCCCACCATGCTTTGGGAATGTGTTTAGGGAAGGTTTTCCTGGGTGTTGTTTTGGGGATAGCATGATTAGCTGTATTTATTAGTAAAAATGCCAAAACTTCAGCATGTGTGTCAGCTGTTACGTTTGAAATGCATGAATTTTGGTTGAAACGTGTAATTTCATCATTTAGCTTATTTTGGAACATATGCCAATTTGCTTTAGTGTTGATATATTTGGAGGTATGTGATAGGGTTTCAGCAGGTTCGTTTAGGGAGCAAACTATGGCAAAGTGGTCAGTACATAGACTATCAATTTTATTTATATAAATTTTATTCAAAATATTTAAAGACACAATTTGTAGGTCAATTGTAGAGAAACTGCCACTTTTGGGGTTGAAATATGTATTCAGGTTTGGAGGAGTAGCAACAGCTAATTCAGTATTATTTGAAGTCATGCGCTCAATGAACTTACCAGCTTTATTTGCTGGTTTATTCCCCCACAAAAGGCTGTGGGCATTAAAGTCTCCACAAATAATGATATATTTCAACATATTAGAATTATTTATATATCTGAAGAAATCCAAGGCATCTGTAGTTTGGCCATTAGGGTTATGAAAGCTTATTATGTAAGTTTTTGTATTATTCAGCCAAACACTGATACCAATTGCATCAACATCATTTACAAAATCTGGAAAGTTGATGCCACAGAATTTTATATTATTTTTAACTATTAAAGCTACTCCACCTCCTTTTCTCTCTGATTATCTATCCTTTCTCAGGATAGTATATCCCAGAGACTTAATTTGTTGATTTTTGGTTAAATGAGTTTCCTGAAGGCAAGCAATATTGATGGAATTATTATTCATAAAAGATATTAGTTCATTTAATTTATTTTCTGTGAGTGATCTTACATTCCACTGGAGTATTGATATGTGTTGTGTTGTTGATTTATTTTTCATATGACTGTGTATCAATGTTCAGCTTTGTTAACTTTTTTTGCTTGAATGAGCATATGATCAGGGATGTAGATTTTTGCCAATTCTGCAATATTTTTTGTTTTCTGTAGTTGATGTATATTCATGGCCTGAACTGCATTACAGTTTAGAATGAATAAGTATATATTTGGGGATTGCATGTTTAGTTGTGCATCCTGTTTGTCAGTTAAGGGATTAATTCCTGGTAGTGTTTCTGGTTTGTTTCTTCTTGGGAGGGGGAGGGGCCAGGATGACCTCATCTCACCGTTACATGGAGAGGGTCTTCAAATTTTAGTTGCGTTTCGTTTCAAGGTTTGAAATTCTTTTTATAGTATCCATGGAGTTTTATTAGTAATTTTGATGTTATTATCCTGCACTGAGGACGGTCAAGCGGAGGTCTTGACCGAAATATTTGCATTTTAGTTCATATGTTTCACTGGCTTGTATAATCCTCGTTTTTTCTTTTTTTATTATTGTTTCGTTTTCTCATTGGAAAAGGAGGCTTGTTGACTTGGTGATTCTTTCTGATAGGGATGTGAGCTAGGGGGCTTAGAGGATGGTGTTTTATGAGGGGTACTTGATGCATTGGGAGTGTTTAACTTGGGAGTTTTGGTTGGTTTCATTATGGACTTTATTTGGTATGGTTGGACAGCATTTGCTTCCATAGCTGCAAAGGGTTATGGAATGGCCTTCTCTGTTGCTATTTGGAGTGTTAGTGCTCTTTTCTTATATGCAGGGCATAGTGATTTATTGGTAGATTCATGTGGGCCTTTACAATTGATACATGTAGGCTGAGTGTTGTTGCAAGTTGTCAACTCTTTAGGATGGGATGCTTTACAATTGCTACAGGCTAGGAGAATTTCATTGCATTTGTTTGTTGTGTGTCCCAGTTTGAGACACTTCTGACACTGGATAGGCTTTGGCTTGTATTCCTTGTGTGGTTTGATTTGCCCAAATAGGAATAACTTTTCTGGGATATTAATTTTTCCCTTCAGTGTAAATAAGAAAGATCTACTTGTTTTTAGGCCATTAGAGTTAGGTTTACCAAGTTGGGTAACATCTTCAACAGGGATTGTGTTGCCAGCCCTATCTGAGAGCCCTTCTTTTAACTCCTGAATGGGTATTTCTGGTTTAACATTATATAATACTATTTTTGTTGGGGATTGTTTTTGGTTCCATTTAGATGCATTACTTGGGATATTCAGAAGAGATTTTAGACTAATTATTGTATCTGCTGATTTCTGATCTTGGACAGCTATTAGCAAAGATCCATCGCGGTGAATGTTAAGAGAAAACATTGATTTTAACAATTTGAAAATTGCAACTCTTATTGCAGTAATCTTTTTTATTTCAAAAGGGGTATTAGGAGAAATTTTGAGGTAAATTCCCAAGTTTTGGGAGGGAGAATCTTGGGCAGGGGGAGGGGAAGTACTTTTGATTGGGGAGATTTTTTTTCCTTTTTTTGGAGCTTTTAGAGGGGACCTCTTGAAACCCATTATTATCATTTATAGTGACATTAGCCCCTACACTGATCATTGTCCTATTCTCAGAATTAGAGCTATCATGTGAGCTTTGTGATAGTGAGCTTGACCAGCGAGGATGGGGATCAATTTCATTAGTATTTGGGGTGGGATCTGGGGGGCTTTTTTTAGGGGGAGTTCTATGCATTGCCTATTGGAATAAGCTTTAATATAAACAAGAAAGGATATTACTATGATAACAGACCGTCTGCACTCTAATGTGGGGAAAAAACTTCACCATCCACAAAAGAAACACCACAGTATGGCCCTGAGGAGGATTTTGAGCACGTTTGGTTCGGTACAACTACTAATAAATCGAGACAATAATCCAGAAGAAATTTATTTGTAAATTTCTTAGAGTGTTGCTGTTGTTGTTCACAAACATTTGTGCTAGTTGATTATTTTTTCTGATCTTTCTTCTTGTAGCCCAGATGTTTCATATCCGCTTCCACAGTTTTTCCACATTTGATGCAGAACCATTTTTAAGTGTGGTTTCCAGTTCTTTGAGACAATCCGTTTTTTACTGAGAAGCCCATCCCATTCAAGGTGGTAAAACCAAAACGATTTCTAATACTGGTTTTGTTCAGTTTGACAGCTTAGAAAAATTGCTCAGCAGCAGCAGAAGCGTGTGGGAGAACAAGTAGGCTGAAATTGAAACGCCCGAGCAGAAGAAAACGTTTAGACCCATTAACATCTTTTGCCTGTAAACCCAAGTCCAAAACATAGCTGGATCTGAGTCAATCGAAGTACCAAGCTCAGAGCAAAAGGGTAAACTCCTCCACTCTTGGACGATATCTTCCAGGTCATTGTCAATCAGTAAATTCAGAAACTGAGCCAGAAGTGGTGCCAGGTTTGCCTGATTTTACTCTACTCCCATGGCATAGCGTGGATGAAGCCTATTGAAGTTTCTTACCAATGAACACCTGGAGTTGAAAAGCGCTTTCTCATCTCATCACAGAGGACAATCAGAAATTTCCTACACTCTTTTTAAAACTCAATTGCAGCAGATAGAGATACCTTTCCTTTGTCAGAAATCACTTCCACTCGGCCCCCACATTCCATGTCCTTGACATTGACGTAGTAGGTGGTGTCACGTGGGTTTATGAGGCAGGAATTAATTTCTTTGGCATAACTAGGCAACAAAAAGTGGAATGCTATCGTCTTGTATACTTCAGAAAAACTATTATAGACAGTATGAATCTGGGTTTCTTCTGCATGAAATTGCTTGTTTAGGTCTTCGATATACTTCAAAAATTACACCAGGAAGGCAAAGTAAGCCTTGAAAACTGCTGACAAAAAATTTTTTAGTATAGCAGTGGCCTCCCCGGCTTGTTGTCCTCTTTAAGACTTTCTTCATGGAAGAATAAAGTCAAGCAATCCCACTGCTCCAAATTTTGAGCTACAACTGCTTGTCTAGACAACCATCAAGGTGCTATATGTTTCAAAATTCGATGTTCTTTCAATTCTATTTACTTTTGCAATTCTAATATCTCATTGGCCCTTTGGGCTGTGACAAATATAGCTGTATATATCCTGACAAAAATCTTCAATTTCTTTTCGCTATTGTTTTCTGGCAGCACTAGCACATATGTGAATGGAATGGCATGAAGTAAAAAAAAAACTTGAACAGTCTTTTGACAGCTTTGCCTAAACACCACCTTGCTCCACCATCATAACCGATGCATTGTCTGCAGCAAATCCTATTAGGTCTGCCTTTGGAGCTCCAAATTCTTGAAAAAGTAGTTTAGTTATGGCCCAGTAAATATCTTCTGCTGCACATTGCTGAACTTCTATAAGTCTCAAGAAGGAGTCTTACAGGAAAACTGTTTTCTAGATCAACATCATTCAGATCAAGATGGCGAAAAACTATAACCAGACTTTTTGTTACACAAGTCTGTGACAATGGTGTGCGACTAATCGATTTTTGCGCTACTCATGAACTTATCGTCGGCGCAACATGGTTTCCACATAAACAGATTCACAAGTATTCTTGGAACTCGCCTGATGGTGTAACACGAAATGAAATAGACCATATCCTAATTGCGAGGCGCAGGCGACGATGTCTAGAGGATGTTAGAACCTTCCGAGGTGCCGACTGTTATTCCGATCACCAACTTGCTGTTGCCAAGTTCAAGCTGAAACTAAAAACTGTGACAAAGCCCCAGCGGCCAGTGAAAACCTTCAATTTGAGGAAATTGCAGGACCCGAACGTATTGCAAAAGTATACTACAGCTTTGTCAAACAAGTTTTTCCTTCTAAGGGACGAAGTGTCGCTTGATAGTCAGTGGGAAAAAATTGCAGAAACCGTGAAAGAGGTCGCACAAGAAGTTGTGGGCTACAACAGGAAGAAGAAAGAGCAGTGGATATCTGAAAGTAGTTGGGATATTATTGGTCAAAGGGCACAACTCAAAATCCTCGTAGATAAGTATGACCATAGCACGACTTGTTCTAGAGAATATGTAGATAACCTGAAAGCGCAGTACAAGCGTCTCCATAAGCAAGTCAAAGCAGCAACCAGGGATGATAAGAGCATGTACCTCGAAACTGTGGTCGAACAGGCTGAGGCAGCCGCTAGACGGGGAGATAGCCGTACTGTGTATGCCATAACGAAGCAGTTAGCGGGTATTTCAAAGGCGTCGTCGACCCAAGTTGAAAGCAAAGATGGCATTTTATTAACCCAGACTGATGACATAGTCCGACGCTGGAAAGAGCTTTTTAGCGAGGTACTAAATCAGATGCCTCCCACAACTACTTTAAATATCCCTGAAGAACCACTGTTCGATCTCGGAATATGTTCCGGACCTCTCATGTTTAGTGAAGTCAAGGAGGCCCTAAAGACTTTGAAAAACGGAAAGGCTGCAGGCAACGATGGCATATCACCAGAATTACTGAAGTACGGTAGAAGCGCCCTAGCCGAACCCATATTTGAACTTCTTTCCCGTGTTTGGGATGAAGAAAAAGTCCCTAGTGAATGGTCGAAGGCAGTAATTGTAAAACTCTTCAAAAAGGGACAAAAGACTAAGTGTGATAATTGGAGAGGTATTGCTTTACAGTCTGTTGGCAGCAAAGTCCTGTGCCAAATAATTCTTAACAGGATTCAAAGTAAAGTGGAGAAAATTCTGAGAGATGAGCAGCACGGATTCCGCCAGAATAGATCATGTTGTGACCTGATATTTAGCCTGAAAGTCCTGCTGGATGAATCCAATGAATGGCAAGTTCAGCTACTTATAGTATTTATAGATTTTCTCAAAGCCTTCGACTCGATACATCGCGGAACCATGTGGAAGATTTTAGTGCATTATGGTATTCGGACCAAAATTGTAAATATAATTAAAGCGCTATATCATGATATCATGTGCGCAGTACAGACAGAGGGTGGCCTAACGGAGTGGTTTTCTGTTCAGTCAGGTGTAAGGCAGGGCTGCATTCTATCACCATTACTGTTTGCCATAGTGATAGATTTTGTTCTCCGTGGATGCAGTTTTTGTGGCGGTCTACAATTAAATCCACTGAGAGAACTCAATGATGGTGATTTTGCTGACGATGTGTCACTTATTACCCACGACCCAGAAGATATGCAACGCAACATTAATGAACTCGGTCGTATGGCAAATGCTGTCGGACTCTCCACAAATGCTAACAAGATCAAGTCAATGTCGAATGCAGTCATACCTGACTTAGCCGAAGGACTTTTGGTTAACAACGAGGAAATTGAAGAAGTGAGAGAGTTCAAGTATCTTGGCAGCATTCTTACGCAAGATGCCAATTCCGAAAGAGAAATACTGTGCCGACTAACATTGGTTGGGTCTGCTTTCAGCTACCTTAGAAATGTTTGGAGAAATAATAAATATTCCCAGAAGTTAAAGCTTAAAATTTATAATAGCAATGTGGTCTCTGTCCTTACGTACGGCTGCGAAACTTCGAGCATCACTGCTCAGCTAGAACTGCGACTCCAGTCATTCGACAATAATTGCCTAAGGTCTATCCTAAATATACATTGGACGGAAAGAATACGAAATGATGAAATCTATCGTATGACAAATCATACCCCCATCCTTGATCTCATTAGAAAGCGGCGATGGATGTATTGGGGGCATATTGTTGTGAATGGGGGAAGGAAGGCTGCCGCACGACGCATGGTGTTGGACACCCCGCGGTCCCCGCAAATCAGGGAGACCGAAAATGACCCTTGGCAGGTCGCTAATGAAGGAGGCGAAGCTGGCGAGGTCCTCGTTGGAGGAGCTATGGCTGAAGGCTCAGGACAGGTCGTCGTGGCGAACCACTGTTGCTGCCTTATGCTCCCCCAGGCATAAGAGGACCTAAGTAAGCTAAGTAAGTCCCAAACTTATTCCAATAAATAAATACCAAATTCCCAATCATGAGATTCAGACTATTCTAACTGAACAGATTTCGAAGCTATACCCCAATCACAGGAAAATCTATTCAGATGGATCTGTTTAGGGTGTGAGAGCTGGAGCAGGAGTATGTATCCCATCACTGAACCTTAACCTTTATTCAGCCCTACCTTTGGGATCTTCTATTTTGTCTGCTGAATTATGTGCCATTCGCTTGGCCCTAGATGTTCTCCTAAATTATAGCATAATTCTTTGCCTTTCTGACTCCAAATCGGCAATTCTGTTGCTCAAAAAAAAAAAAATGGAATTGCCGATGCTAAGGACCTATTCAACATTAGAAGACAGCTTCTGAACCTCCAGGCTAAAGGCAACCAGATTTGTTTCCAACATGTTCCAAGCCATAAAGGCATCAAATATAATGATACAGCCGATTTACTGGCAGCCAAGGCTCCGTTGTTAAACCCAAGCCCTCTCTCTGACCTCAAATAACGTGATTATTGGGCAAAGATCTAATGTTAATCACAGCAAATTGACTTTATCTCCTTTTCATTCTAGATTACACACAAGCTATATTACCGTCTGAAATCAGGTGCCCTTCTTTCCGATAGTATGTTATTTAATTGGAATCTACATCAACCCCTCTAGGCAGGGTCTGCTCTGCAACTGATGAAACAATCCAGCATGTCCTATTTGATTGTCAGCCATTGATTTTAAAGGCTATCTCCCTTAAACGCCTATGCTCTATGGCTAATATTCCTAATTCCTACACTGCAATCCTGAATTCGAACCTGCCTTGGAACGTGGATAAAAAGATCTTTAAGTCATCTATTGACATTTTAAAGAAGAGTCTAATTGATTAGTGTTTATTATGCATAATGAAGTCATTAAAAAGGAGGTTATTCATCATTTATTCTGGAGAGTGCAGAAGTGAGCATGAAGAGCCGTATTGGTACTGGCCGGCCTATAAGTCTTAAATTGCTGGGGAAAGGTGACTCAAGTACCCGCACTTCCCACAACCCATCAGTAGAATTAAGAAGTTTAATTGGGATGATTGGTTCGTTTTAGCTGATAAGAAGACTTGGTTACAGTTGAGGACAATGGATTTCTAAGTATCTTATGACACTTTTTGGTGAATCAAAGGGGTGAAAGGACTTATTGGTAGTTCATATATTCTGCTACAAATTTTTAGAACTGGAACTGGAACCTCTAAATTGTACCAAAAACGGTACAATTGTACCGCGTTGGCAACGCTGATTGGCACTGAGTCAGTTTTGACAATAAAGAATGGTAAGGTTTCAGCTTTGCTTGATTTGTGCTTGCAGCTCAGCTGGCATATGCCTCTGACAGGAATTTTGGATCCACAGTAGCTAGTGAGTTTCTGAGTACTTTGTTTCAGTGATGGTTGATGTGGTAAGGCATCAAAATACTTGGCAGGTAAAATGTTTGCTTGTGCTCCTGTGTCAACTTTGAATTCACAGGTAGGGAGTGGTTTTCTTCCAATGTAATAAGAGCCTTGTCCTTGTCTTTATTGGTTTTCTTTTCTATGGCATATAGGAAAACGTTGTCATCTTCATCACTGTTGTCAATTGGGCTCTTCTTGTATTCAGTCACAGCATTAAGTGATTTGTTCAAAGTTATTTAGCTTTTTGCACTTTGTGCAGATTTTGCCCTTTGTAGGACAGTTGTGGCTAGGTGAGTATGAACCTTTACAGAAATAGCACTCCTTAGTTTTTCTAGATGATGGAGGTGCATCTTTGTATTTCCTGACTGTATTTGGAAATATTAGACCTGACTGGATATTTTCTTCTTCAAATATTCTTAGCTGTGCCTGGGTTATTTGGTAGGAACGGCATTTATTAACACCTAGTACCAAAGTTAGTTTGTCACCTTCCAGAAGAAGTCTTTCTCTCATTTTTGTGTCTCTGACGCCACTGACTATTTTGTCTCGAACCATTTCATCAGCACTAGTAGAATTTTCAGTTCTATGATGTATTTCTCTATGCTTTCTCCTTCAAATTGGTCACGATTTTGGAATATGTATTGGGCAAACACACTGTTGGTAATGGGTGCAGACTATTCACGGGATTTCTGCAGGTAAATGTCTATATTGTTTATTTCTTCAGAAGCGAGTGAAAAAGTGTTGAATATCTGGTGTCCTTTTTCTCCTGCCCAGATGAGAAGGTAGGCACACTTGCTTTCCTGTTTCTTTCCAGACAGGAATCCCAGAAACATGAGTTTTACATGTTGTTCAAAATGTTTCCATTCATCACTGAGGGAAGCTGAATCCCAATCAATACTTGGTGACTTCGTTTTCATCTTCTGACGCCATGTAGTGTTCTCCCAGATTATTGTTCTATTAAACCCAAGCATCTAGAAAAAAAGCATAATGAGCAACTGCAAGCATAATAACAAAAAAAGCATGATAAGCAACTGCAAGAATTTGCAAGCATTAGAAGCATAAGCACAGCAATCATGCATGATATTGCAATCAATATGATAAGTGTGCTGAGGGTTGTTATGTCCAAGATGCAAAATTTTGCATTTTGAACTATTGAATTGCAGGGCCCATTTTTGCATTTTTGACTAGGTAAAATCAGAAATGATTTGGTGTTAGCAGAATATTACCACTCTCTGGAGGGATACATTTTAAATTTCTGAAAACTAGGCTAGGTTACCTTAAAACATTCTAAAATAGGTAACTTACTAATACCATTTCTTAAGGCATACCATTAAACTTTACCCCCTCCCCATAATGGACAAATGTATGATAAATTCTAGGTTAGGGGATTCTTGCCATCTTGGAAAGTAGTAAGGCTAAGTTAGATTAATGAAACTTTTAAGAATAAATCCTGAACTTAAAATGTGAATCCAGAAACTAAATCAAAACATGTTATGTGTATATGGGTTTTCAAAAAGGTGTAACTCAGGAGTGACTGAATGTATTAATTTGGAACTTCTAGGAAACGATGAGGGAACTGATCACTTCACCAAAAAGGCAATATTGGCATGCTAGCACTACTGCTGTAGCAAGTACTGCCAGGGGTAAGGGTATTGAAGTAAATATTTGAAGATATGTTGAGGGGAAAGTTGAACTAGATTAAAACATACTGTGTGCACGCACTTTTCGGGTCCAGTCAGTAAAAAATGTCACCTATCTAACACATTCAATTGGCTTAATTTTGCCTCACACCTGTCAACTCATGGAAATCCACATCTCTTGCAGAATTGCTACATTATATATTCCTGTACTTACTTGTCCTTGCAGCAGGATTAGGTGTTCTTCAACTCACCTGGCAACTACATGAATGTATAGTTACCACAAAATTGTGCATCAGAAGTTATCTTTGTGTGTTTTTCTTCTAATTCATCTGCCCTTTTCAATATTCTATACTGTGCCCTCTTTTGGATTTTTTTTTTAAATCATACAAACATTATCATGATTCTTTAGGTTTGCTATATATCTACTTCAGCTCCCTACTTTGAACAGAAATTCATGTCCTACTTTGGACAGAAATGCATGAATAGCTCACAGTATTAGAGTAACTGACCATGAGGACACTAACTTCAGTAAATAGACAACATAATAGAAATATAGTTAACCCTTGGTACTCTCTACTAGTGTGTTGTTTATAGCCAAGAGGTGATGGTTTCTGTAAAGGCTAATGTAAGTGAAATTCCTGTTTATTTGTTATGAGGTCAGTCTGTTATCTTTTTTTCTGCTGTGTGTATTATTTATTGTTTAACAGGTTTAGCAATAAAAAATCATAGTAAACAGCACTGTAGTAAAAATCAAATTTACAACTTTTTCCTGATTGGAAACATATCTACAGTTTTCAGTCTTAATGTATCTTTTCATTTTTTTTTTTTTATTTTTTTTTTTAAGCATGTAAATGTTTACTAATGAGGGTTGGATTTTTTGCCTAAAGATTGATTTGAAAGATGCCACTAGAAAATTGGGGTGATGAAAATTAAAATGCATTGTTTACCACATGTAACCAATCCCTCTTTCTTCTTGGAGGATTATTTAATTTTTACCCCCTCCCCCCATCGAAAAATGGTTCTGTATGCTTATATATGAGTAACTTTCTTGGAAGGATTAGGTTTTTTTTTACTTCCTTGGCTCTACAGAAGAGGATAATAAAAGAATCCAAAAGTATTTCTTGCATATTTCAAATAAAGAAGTCACTTTGAAATCAACCACACTTCCATTGTAGCCCATTTTCCTTGATAAATCAGTGTTAATTATTGATTTTAGTCATGATTTTTAAAGGCTTTTAAAATATTATTCATTTCTTGAAGAAACTGTAAATTAAATGAAAAAAGGCCAAAATCGGAAGTTCTATTCAAGTCATGGATGCAAAAAATTTGAATTCTGTACTAAAAGTTTTAAAAACTGCTCTTAAGTTCTGCACTAAATGTCTGTTTAAAAGTTTCTCTTGCATTCTAAAACAAAAAGAATCCTCTGCTCTCTGGAAGAAACTTTATTGGGCCATTCAGATTTGACCATTGGCTGGTGCTGAATTTGGAATCTGGCTCTCAAAGGATTCAGCTTAGCTTTTAAAATGTTTTAAAAATAGTTATTTATCACATGTATGCTGCTGATGAGTTTGATGTTCAGTTCCTTTTCTGTATGTTCAAAAAAAATGTTGTTGTATTACTATTATCAATGGCACTATTTACATTTTAGGTAGTTAATGGAATTGCTATTGAAAAAGATCCACTCTTTAGCAATACAAGCTATCTTTCGAAATTTGAATGGATCTCAGAGGCCAAAAGCTTCTGAAGTCTTATCATGTCATCTGAGACAAAGAAATCTTCCATATTGGACATCATATTTTTTGCCATATAGAGATGTTGAAAATGATCAGTTTGCAATGTCACACTTTAACTGGGAAGTTGATGGCACTAATTATCATATACTTAGAACTGGGTGTTTCCCCTATATAAAATATCATTGCTCCAGGGCTCCAAGAACAGATTTAACCTTAGAAGACAATTTTTTTAAAGTTATAAAAGGAATTAACCTAGGTAAGTTAAATATTTAGGTATCAAGTGTTGTGTCATTGGTTAATACTCCACTAATCCTAAATAGATTAAGATACTTCTTTTCAGCTAATGAAATGTTTGGCGCTCGAGATATGCCTGGTGCCTTGACGTGCGTAAAAAGTAATAAAAGGGAAACCTATTTCTCTATTTTGGGAGGACAACTGTGACAGGGCGTATGGTTCAGATCTACGGACAACGGCCTCTGCAAAGGGCTGCCTCGACTCTTTCGGGGTACCTGCAAGACTGGGGACCTTGCAGTCAATCCTATTCCCACTTGAGGAGTGGTGCCTCTCAAGGATTTTATAACCTGGTAAACGACACAGCATTTGCACGGGATTATGATTAACAGATAATTCTTCTGGGCTTGGTCTCTTTTGGTGGGGGTTTTTGGGGCTTAAAAACCTCTTCCTAGCTAATTTATCTGCTATGGGTTGCCTCCCCGTAGTAGCATAATATTTGTAGGCATGAATATATAATGAGTCGGATGTAATAGGCTTGAGATTGTCTGTGCAGGATTTCGACTCTTGTTGATAGAAGAGTATCGCCAAGTGCAGAAAACCATGTTTTAACCAAGATGGGCCCAGGATTGCGCAAAGCCTCCATTCATACTGGATGTCCCAGGGACTTCTTGCTATCTGGCTCCAAGCCGGATTAAGCACTTTGGTGTAGACTTGAGAAGATGTGCTGTTCCCCGTCCCTTACTGGTCTCCGGGACCATTGCTTTTCCTGAGGCCAAAATAATTTCAATGATTTAAATAATGTGAAAATTGAAACTTGGAATGTTACAACGTTAAAAAAATAACTATCGTATCGACATTTTGACTGACGAATTCAGACGATTTGAACTGGACTTATCAGGAGTTTCAGAAATGCATAACCCAGGGATAGGAAGCATAAAAATAGGTGATATAGAATTTATTTACTCGGGTAAGAAGGATGGAGTACATAGACAGGCAGTTAGGGAGAAATAGGGATAGATGGAATCCTAGTCTAGGTAAATTTGGTGTAGGAAAAGAAATCAGTAATGGATACAGACTGCTGCAATTTTGTAGGTACAACAATCTTGTTATAACCAATACAGTGTTTGGTCATAAAATGGCCCAATATTATTCACAGACAGACGCTCAATTAAATAACACTTACAATCGAAGCAAACTGGTCCATCCCAAAATTACAGTGGTGCAGTGGCATTATTTATCAGTAAACTTTAATTACACAGTTTCTCTATTTTCTTGACCTTATATATAATTTTTTTTTCAACCACAATTTTTGGCTGTAACTTCAATTTATTATCCCTCATGTCGTTTTATGTCTGGGAAGTTAACACCCATACAAATTCCCTGAACATCAGGCATAATATATATTAGGATTATTAAATTGTTTTTTATTTTCTTAGACTATTCATTTTAGTTGATCACACTTGTTATAGTACTCCCCCCATTTGAAAGAGACGCCTCATCTCTTTAATATCTCTGTCTTTTTAAGTGGCGGATTCCTTCTTTTATTTTTGCTCTGAGGACGGTCGAGCAGAGGTCTCTGCCGAAGTATTTGCATTGCATTTACATTTTCAATGGCTTTAAATATCCTTGTTTTTTTTATTTTTGATTTTTTTTTTCTTATCTTATTTTTTCCTAGCTATTACCAGCAGAAAGCACCGTTCGCTAACATCTTGTATAATTATCCTTTAGGTATCCGTTTCTCTCATTTGTTCATCAAGCCATTAACGTAAATCATATGGGGTTTGTAGGGATACTTTTTGATTGGATGTCCGAGTGTGGGCATTTTGTGCATTTTTAAATGAGTCAAGCCGTAATCAGCTTTATGCCTTACAAAGGTTCATTTATACTCCCGCAAAATATATCAATTTATTCGTGATGCCATCTGTCAAATGAGCCAAGTCAAATTGTTTTAAAATTTCAGTTTTTGTTATTTCATATTCTTGTTGTTGTTTCATTTTAGGTGATGTTTGATTGGCAAAATTTAAACTTAATTCCAGCTTTTTTATACTTCGTCATATCTTTTTTGAAATTGATTCTGCAGCCCCCAACTCTACGAATTTTCACTTTTAATTGCCCAAATTGGACAGTTTTAGGTACACGGCACTTTGATCAATTTTTACTGTCTGGTTTTATATGAAGATCAATAGGCAGTCATTTAGAGTATAACCTCCTATCATAACATCAATAGTCTTAGATTTGTTATTTTTGTTATTTGAGGTTGCCAGCACACGGACACTTGTATCCCATTCGAGTGTTACTCGGCTATCTAAATGTAGGTCATACTTGATATTTTGATTGATATCCTCTGCTGCTACGCAAACAGATATAGAGTTAGGAATAGGTTTAGCAATGGTAATTCTATTGCTTATTGGATCCCATAAAATGCCATATTTTTGGAGTGCTCCAACCCCTTAAAACCCATGGAAAGGGCAGTTGCTTACATACAATTATTCTGACAGCAATTTTTATTTTCGTATGCTAAATTTTTGCTAAATTTTAGAGGGTATTTGCCAAAAATGGTATGTCTATGCCTCTGACTGAAGTAAGGCTATTGCAACAACTTCTTAGCCGACTTTGTATATTAGTAGGAAATATCCTGAATATCTCATCCCGAATCAGCGAAGTTGACGTTCCAGTGTTGATAAGATAAGACAGATTCTTTAAACACTCAATCTCAAAACAGCGTAATATAGGTAAATCGCTGACATTTTCGCAAACAGAACATTCTAAGCTATATAGGGTTCTAGAGAAGGATGCAACCCTACCGACCCTTACATGCTGACTTCCCCGTTTTAAGTTTTGCCATTATTAGGCCAAAAATTTGCTGGTCCTTCCCATGTTTCTACAGTAGCATCGGATTGCTCCTGAGTACTATTTTCTTCTTGTTTTCTTGTTAGAAATTCTTTCATAAAACTACCTCTTCCCTTTCCCGGAAGACGCTCAGTAGCTTACCTATTAGTGTGGAAATTTCCTGGGCAAGTTTGGAAGCCATTTCCTCTTGCGGAATTCTGACTTTTGTTACGGATCCTGCTGCGACATTCTGACGCGTAATAGGCTTACCGTAATAAAAACAAATGACGCTTTTTCTATCTACTCTGTTCATTATTGTATATCTTCCAACTAGGTTTAAAGTTACTCCTATACCCATTTAACCCATCTGATCCTGTAGATGGCATCAGTCTTCGTGACATCTCTCGCTGTTGGGCCGCATTAACTGACATACAATCTAGCTTTTTCATAACCCCATCTATCTGAATTTCCCTTTCAGCAAAGGCTATTGTATTGCTTAGAGTTTCTGGCTTCCGTGAAAGAACTAGCCTAATCATTTTTTTGGTGAACCCTGCGTAAAAGCATGCAATTATTATTTTTATTTGGTCTCGTCTGCTTCGCTTATTGGCGAATACTCACGGGTGCATTAAAAGTAACCACCTCTATTTTAAGCTTTTCCGATTCGTTTGTCTCGATAAATCTTGTTTTAAAGGCTTCTACCAACAAGGCCATTCTATCAGTTGGGGTTTCATTATATCTAATCGACTCAAAATATTCCAATCTACTTCCTCTTAGCCTAGTCACTAGACACTTGTCTTTGTCTTAAAATACTATGGCTGAATCAATCCATAAAAATTTTCAATCTTTCTATAAATTCATCTACGTCTGTCGTGCCAACACATTCAGGTATACTTTTTGCTATCTCAACAAAAACTATAAGAGATACTACCTTTTACTCTCGTTCTCCCGACAAGGCCGTAATGGAAGAACTCCAACGCTTGTCTGTTCCTCTTTCTGAATCATTACTGCTGCCAACATTTTTTATAATTCTTCTCTGCCCTTGGTCTTTGTAAGGTTGATTCCGTTAACCCCACCTTAGCTGCGCAGCCTTCTTTCTCGTCCGCTATCGTTCCGTATGAGTGTGTATCGATTTGGTGCTATGTATACCGGTAAAAGTATATTCACACTCTCCGATCGGAAAAGACCGGCCTGATCCAGTGGGGTAAATTAAGATAGTTACGATTTGGCGAAGATTTTGTCGAGTCCTTAACGAGGAAAATCTAGGTTATCTCTTGTACTATATTGCTTAGAGATCACATTAACAATATGACTTCCAATATGATTTATAGAGACTACATTAAATAACACCTACATCCCAAAAGTAACGTAGTATAGTGCCATCATGCATCAGTAGACTTCAATTGCACATTTTCTTTATTTTCTTGACCTTATACCTAGTATTGTTCCCAACCACAATTTTGGGCTCTTATATCAATTTCTTTTCCCTCATCTCGTATATCCTCATCTCATCTCGCTATATCCCATCTATGTATTCTATTTCTTCAAATTCCAAAATTATGATTATTTTATTATTTGAATTTTATTACACTA
Source organism: Artemia sp. Kazakhstan ARC1039 (assembly GCA_029168905.1). NCBI lineage: Eukaryota > Metazoa > Arthropoda > Branchiopoda > Anostraca > Artemiidae > Artemia > Artemia sp. Kazakhstan ARC1039. Next base: position 125,699 of record JAQQPU010000075.1, on the reverse strand, counting down.
TTTCTTTTAGTTGATCGTACGTTACAGTTCTGTCGGGTCTTGTGGACAAGTACTACAATTTTTTATGTTCTTATGTTTCATGTTCTTTGGGTCGTCACGTCTGTGGGTGAAATAGCCGGGAAATTTTGGGACGTTAAATAAAAAGTGTATAGAGAGTGTATAATAAGAGTGTATAGAGAGACCGGAGATAGGTTCTGTACATAGACGAACGGAAATTATTCAGATTGGTGAGGGACATCCATATTGTTTTGTGTTTTCCCACAAACCCTTTTTATTCCATTAAGCCATTTTTTGGCTTAGTATGAAAAAAATTGGCTGACTCTATACCTGTAATAGGAAGAAAAATATTTTCGTGTTCTTGGGTTTGTGTCCCTTCCAAAACATCCTCCAGATTCGTGTAAAGATGTGTTCAACCTATTCAAACTCATGGTCATTGAGGGACTATTTAGAAAATTGTCCTTGTTGAGTAAATGGTTGCATTCACGATTGCACTGGGATACACCAAATCACAACGCACTAAGTATATATATCTATATGGGTTTATGGGCATGTTTATAATAAATCTGGGGCTGCTAATGCAATATAGACGTCTAAAATCAAAACTCACCAAAAACAAATTTTGCAGATGTTGAACATTGTCACACCTTGCTCTAATCAGAGGGATGTAGGGGTTTTCAGTGAGTAGGATTGGAAGTTTATAAGTTCGACGCTTTTGCCTGTGCTCCCCACTCCACCTCGTATAGATGTACATATTAAACCATTTTTGAACTTATTGTAAAAGAAATGAAAGTATTTGAGTATAAAACAACGTGTAAAATGGTTAGGCTACTTTAGGCAGTGACATTAAATAAACAAAAATGGCTGACATATCTCTGAATGAACTTACATTCTGCAATGTTTCGTAGATTCAACACTTTCTAGAAAATAACTTTTTTTTATTATGTAATGTTGTATGATTTCAATTTAAAAAGAAATACTAGTTTATCAAAAGTTCGACTTAGCCATTACAGTCACCAACCTCGTCAAGTCAAAGAATATTTTTTGGTAAACTGAAAGTCTACTGTGTATACTAATCTATAACTGTCTATTAGAAAATAGAATAAATCAATATTTTAAGAAATCTGAGGGAATCTGATTGGTATAGGGCAGGACCCATAGGTAAAGGATTCCTTGCTTTTACATCTGGTAAAGATTCTTTTGAGTTATCTTTACTCTGCATCTCGCCTTTCACCTGATATAGAACGCCAAACAACTTCTGAAATTTCAAAGATTAGATGGAACATGTATTTTGCATATGAAATTGTCTCTTCTTTCCTCATCGTATGCAGCGCAATAGCGGTGCCTTAATAAAGAGCGAAGTGGGTATGGAAGGAGGTGTCGTAGAAAGTTTGGAAGTCGCTCATTCGATTGGAAATTGAAAGCTCTAGTGCCCTTTTTAAGAGACAAAAGTTATAGAAGGGCAGCCAGCTCCGTTTATGCCCAAACATATCCGATCGAAATTTTAAGATGGCCATCTTGTTCAGTATAGTTGAAAGGCCTAATAACTGTGCCTTTGGTGGTGACAACTCACCACGGCCCCTGGGGCAAGGACTGTGTCATATAATCCACCCAATGTTTACATTAACTGTTTTTTATCGGGAAAAGAGGGCATGTTTTATCTTCGGTGGCCGAAAAGGCCACGGGTATTCAGTTGAAGCTTCCAGGGAATGTTGAGGGTAGAGTGGAAATAAATAAAAACGCACTATGCGCATGCGGGTTTTCAAAAGAGCTCATCTCAGGAATGGCTTAAGGTATTAAGTTTGAATTTTCAGTGAATGATGAGGGGGATGATCAAATGACCGAAAGGTAATATGTGCACGTTACTACTAATACAACAACTACTGCTGCTACTGCTACTTCTATCACCCCCACTACTACTACTGCTACTACAATTATTACTTTTATCGGGACAGTAGTCTGAGAATAGCGAGGTGAAAATTTCAGGAAATGGTGAAGGGGAAGTTGAATTAAATCAAAACACACCATGTGTATGTCGGTTGTCAAGAGGGTGCGTCAGTAATATCTTGGGAACGGCTTAGCGTCGAAACTTGAACTTTGGAACGGCTCGAGCATTGAAAGTTGAAACTTCCAGGGCATGATGATACTACTGCTGCTGCTACTGTTACTACTACTACTCCCACTACTATTGCTGTTACTACTAATTATATTGTGAATATCACTAAGGATAAGGGTATTAAGGTGAAAATTTCAGGGCATATTGAGGGGAAAGTTGAACTAAATCGAAACACATTCTTTAGATGCAGGTTGTAAAAAGAGCGTATCTAACTAAGGCCAAGGGTATGAAGGTGAAAAGTTCAGCGAATATTGAGGGGGAAGTCGAACTAAAACAAAATACACTGTGTGTTTGCAGGTTGTCTAAAGGGCGTATCAGCAATATCTTAGGAATGGGTTGGTGCCTAAAGTTGAAACTTGCAGGGCTTGTTGTGGAGGATGTTGAACTAACCAAAAGGCAATATTTGCAAGTTAATATTACTACTGCTACTCCTATTAATACTACTGCTACCATTGTTACTACTGCTACCACTACTAAAGCTAAGGGTATTAAGGTAAAAGTTTCAGTGAATGTTGAGAGGATCTTGATCTAAATCAAAACAGATTGTGTTCATGCAGGTTTTCAAAAGCAGGTATCAGCAGTATCTCGGCAATTGTTTAGGGTATTATGCTGTAACTTTTTGCGTGTGTTAAAGGGGATTTTGAAAGAAAACAAAAACCGATATATGAATACTGCTACTAATGCTAATACAACTACTACAAATATTGCTACTTCTGAAGCTTAGGTTATTAAGATGAAACTTTCTGCGAATGTTCAGTGGGATGTTGAACTAAACCGAAACACAATATGTACAATTGTACATAGTACGCACTATGTACATATTATAAGTACATAGTGTGAAAATGACTGCATCTGTTGCAGTTCCGTCTAAAAAATAAAGCTACATACCCATACAAAAGGTTGGTCAGATTTTCCTGGTTTGAAAGATGGAAAGTCTTTCCATTTATTTTGGAGACAAATTTGGGTTGAGTGGTAAAGACAAAGATCAGGATGGGTCTTCAAAATTATGAAGTTGAGCAAAGCCAGTATCAAAAGATGGCGAAATCTTAAAAAAGAAGCCGAGTAAAAGTGCTATCACGTGATATAAAAAATAATCCTCATCAGTTATGGCGTGAAGTGTCTAAACTTACCCATTTTGCTTCGTCACCGCCTGATAGTATTGAAATAAATAGATGGTTTCAACCAATCTAATGTCTAGGGGGAGTTTTAACTAAATCAAAATACTAAATACATGCTGGCTGTCAAAAAAGCATATAAACAATTTCTTAGAAAAAAACTTAGAGCATTAAGTTGGAACTGCTAAATTGTTATAATCACGCTTGGGCATCTTCTATGTTCCCCAATATATGGAAATGTTCGTCCCTCCTGCCAATCCAACCAACCAAAGTTACTATTTCATTTTACCACTATTTTTACTTTTTCTACTGCTACGTCTATTATTTCCACCGATCCAAAGGACGCTAAGGTGAAACTTAAAGGGTATATTTAGGGGGTTTTGAACTAAATCAAAATGTATTTTGTGAATTCAAGTTTCCGAAATGATGTGTAAGTAATTTCTCAGGAACAACTTAAGAGCATTAAGTTGAAACTTTCAGGGCGTGTTGAGAGGGATGTTGAATTAACCAAAAGGCACTCGGTGCGTATTACTACAACTACTACTGCTGCTACTTCTGCTAATGCTACTACTAAGACTGAGACTAAGTGTATGAAGGTCAAACCTTCAGGGAATATTTAGGATGATCTCGAGCTAAAGGGAAACACACTCTATGCATACAGGTTGTCAAAATGGTGCATCGCTAATATCCCAAGAATGGTCTAGGGCAGTAATTTGAAACTCTAAGGGCATGTTAAGGGGGATATTGAACCAAGCAAAAGGAAGTATGTGCATGCTACCAGTACTACTACTACCACAAATGGTTCTACTACTGCTACTACAAATTTTACTATTGTTGTGGCTACTGCTACTGCTGCCAAGACTACTACTACTAGTACTACTGAAGCTAAGGGTATTACGTTGAAACATTCAGGGAAGGTTCATGTGGATGTTGAACTAAATCAAAACACAGTGTGTTGATGCAGGTTATTGAAAAGGTGAAACAGCTATATCCTAAGAAGAGCTTAGAGTATTAAGTTTAAACTTTCAGTGCATGTTGATGGGTGTGTTGAACCATCCAAAAGGTACTACATATATACTACTAATACTAATGATTCTACTGTTACTAGTAATACTACTACTAAGGCTAAGGTTATTAAGCAGAAATGTTTAGGAAATATTGGGGGGGGGGTCAAATTAAAATGAAACCCGCTATGTGTCTGCAGGCTGTCACAAGTATGTATCAACAGTATGTCAAGAACTGCTTAGAGAATTAGGTTGAACATTTCAGCACATGTTTAGGGGATGTTTAACTAGACTAAAATGTTACAATGTGAATGTTATTACTGCCACTACTACTATTTCTACTACTGCTATCACTAATACTACTCCCAATGCTCCTACTATTACTTCTTCTACTTTGACTACTATTATTGCGAATACTAAGGATATTAGTAAAACTTTCAGGGCATAGTGAGGGCGATGTTGAACTGAATCAAAACACACTACGTATATGTGGGCTATCATCGGGTTGTATTAGTAATATCCAGGTGGGATGTCTTAGAACTGGAATAGGGCATAAAGTAGACACTTTTAGGGAAGAAGTTTCAATTTAATCCAATAAGATCTGAAACTTGTAAGCTATAAACATAACTTGTCAATAATTCCAATCCGATTGGCAGTCTCAAAATGTACACTCGTTAGTATTTTGACCCTGTTTGGTCAAAAATTTGATTTGTGGCACAAAATGACAGAAACTGGCACAGTCTCTTATAATACTTGAAAAGGAACTTCATCATTTATGTTCTATTGAGAGTTCTCTTGATAATCTACGACCACTTTGACCCGTGGGTAAATAATAAGAGACAAATAAAGATGCACCCGTTATCAAATATCTCGAAGACGTGCAAACTTTCATGTTTTTGCACACAGGAGCTTGAAACCTCTGCAGTAAGGTTCCTGAAAATATGGATATTATTCTCAATTTACACCAAGATCGCGCCAGTTCTTGTGCGGGCTACCCGATTTTTCATAAATCTTAGAATTAATCCCCTTTTGAAGGGTCGAAGGAAGACTAGTGTGAATGTTTAAATAAAGTGCAAATATTATACATAACAAGGTGTAAACCTTTTAATTTAGACGGTAAGCTAAACAAAATAGTAAAGCCCAAATATTCTGGTTGCCCATTTCAAATCCATATCAACAAAAAGAAAAAAAGAAGGAACAGGTAAAATATGCGAAAAAAAAACAACAACAAAAAACGAACATCTCTTTCTATGAAGAAAAACCGTGAAGAGTAAGATCAGAAAAAAAAAATCTAGGTTGTTAGACAGAAGTGTTGAGCATCCTCATCAAAGATAGACCATTAAATGCTGAAAAGGATGTGCCAATCAAAGAAGAAACCATCTAAATTTTAGAAGAAAGCTTATTTGACACTTGAATCGCCACTCGAACTTAGATCAGGGTAAACTCGTCTTGTTCCATTTAAGCTGTTTGGGCTAATTCTTGTGTAAAAGCGGTTAGCTTTAAAAGAGAAAGAGAAAAAAAATATCTCCATTTGAAGTTAGTTTGGCTGGAAACTTTTTACCCTTTTTAATGAGAATTTTTTTCACACCTGTGTAGATGATTTAGTTTTTTTTTTTTTTTTTTTTTTTTTTTTTTTTTTTTTTTTTTTTT